>PVLC010020476.1:0-14534 GCA_004027655.1 Graphiurus murinus | reverse complement strand
ACATTTGAAGGAGTAGAAATAGGAAGTTTGATATTTTAAAAGGGAAGGAGAAAATATGAATGAAATAATTTTTCATACATTATAGAGACTGAAAGTCCAAGTATCTTCTAAACTGAGTAATTGATAAAGAGGATTACAAATGTGCTTTTAAGGAAATGGTAAGAATCATTAGAAGAAGAAAACATCTAAAATAGTTATTCTTCCATAAAGGAAAACAAAATTATGTCATTTACAATTAAATGGATGGAGATAAAGAACATCATGCTATGTATGATCAGCCAGTCTCAGAAAATCAAGAGCTGTTGTAATCCCAGTACTTGGGAGGCTGAGAAAGGAGGATCCGGGTTCGTGGACAGCCGGACTACTTAGTGAGGCTCTTCACAACTTAGTGAGACTCTGTTTCAAAATAAAAAAAAATAGGTCTGGGGGTGTAGCTTGGAGGTAGAATGCCTCTGGGTTCAATCTCCAATACCGCAAAAAAGAAAATCAAGGGCTGCATGATGTTTTCTCTCACATGTAGAAGGTAGAGAGAAAATAGGAAAGAAAAGGGACTTCATTATAATAGGGAGTGAGATCAGTAGAATAATGGAAGAGGATTGAAGAAGGGAGTCACAGAAGAGTAAAAGGAAAGGATGGTTGAGGAAGGAGACAAACCAAATAATATTATGTTTGTAAAGGAATGCAGCACTACCAATTACACTAGCATGTAAGGGGGTGTGGTGCAGAGGAAAACACCAAGAGATGTTCTGTGCATGTATGAATGTATCTCTTTGACTCTTGCTACAATGTATAACTATAATGCACCAATAACATTTTATTTAATTTAAAAATTTATTCCTTTGATAGAAGACTAATATCTATATTACCTAAAAAACTTGAAAAGGTATTTAAAACACTTAAAAAACAAAATGACTTAATTAAAAATGGGCAATTGCGCCCAGTAGACACTTCTTAGAAGAAGAAATATGTGACCAATAATATATGAAAAAAAGTTTAATATCTTTAGCAATCAGGGAAATACAAATCAAAACTACACTGAAATTCCATTTAAAATGTCAATCATCAAGAATACAAACAATGAAGCTGAGCATGGTGATGCACGCTTGTAATCTCAGCATTTGGGATGCTGAGACCAGAGGATCCAGGTTCGAGGCCAGCCTCAGCTACCTAGTGAGGCACTCTACAACTTAGTGAGACCCTGTTTCAAAATAAAGAATAAAAAAAATAACACTGGGGGTGTAGCTTGGAGGTAGAATGCCCCTGAGTTCAATCCCCAGTACTGCAAAAAAAAAAAAAAAAAAAAGAATACAATGACAAATGCTGATGAGGATATGCAGAAATAGGAACTCTTACGGACTTTTGGTGGGATTGTAAATTAGTACAACCACTATGGAAATCAGTATGGAGGTTCCTCAGAAGACTAGGAATGGAGCCATCATATGATTGAGCCTGCATGTCTTTCCAAAAGAATTGAAGTCAGAATACTATAGAGATACTTGCATGCCCATGTTTATAGCAGCACAATTCACAACAGCCAAACTCAGGTGCCCATCAACAGATGAATGGATAAAGAAAATGTGGTATATGCACACACCATGAAATTTTACTCAGTCATAAAGAACAAAATTATGTTATTTTCAGGAAAATAGATAGAACTAGAGAATATTATGCTAAGTGGGATCAGCCAGGCTCAGAAAGCCAAGGGTGGTATGTTTTCTCTCATATGTTGAAACTGGAAAGAAAGTAGGAAGCATATGGGACTTCAGATAAACAAGGAGAGGAGAGAGAGGCAGTAGAAGAGTGGAAGGGGTCATGGGAGGGAGGTGGGGAGGGAAAAGGAAGGCATCATGAGAGAAATAGTTCAAATAATGCTACGTCTATATATCAAAATATCACTCCCAATCTCATGAACGTGTACAGGGAGGGGGGGATGAGGAGGAAAATACAAGTGCTATGTGCATATATGATTATAGCACTACGCACTACGAACCTCATTCTGATGTATATCTACAATGCACCACTGGTAAAAGTATGTTAATTTTGTAAATGCAAAAAAGTGAGTTGAAGTTTAAAAATAAAATAAATAAAATCATTGCCTCTGAAGAGTGAGAGTAAAAGCAGGTTGCCAATGTGGGCAAGAAAAATACAGCTTTTCATTTTATACATTTCTATCCTATTTTATTTTTCAAAATAATATTCTAAGTAAAATAATTTTGAAAAGTCAAAAACCATCAAAAGGTGCCATAGGAAAACAGATGTTTTCTTTTGTCCTCAAGCAATCCTGTAAAATTATCTCACTTCCCTTTTCTCATGGCATTAAATAGATAATCAAATACATCTGAAGTAATTCATTGGCAAGAGCCTTGCCGAGTTATTTAGTACTAGATTACTTTGCAGCTTGTGACTAGATTGAAACCTATTTAAATCTATCTGTATAATTTATTTTTAAATTTATAGTTTTTTGATTAGCATATGGTCATATATTTTAGATGAATGTATCTGTAACTTCTGCATTAATTGTTATAATTAACCATTAACAGCTATTGCTATAACTTACTTTTGCAATACATCAAGTGATTGGCCACACATTGGCATATGTTTTGTCTTAATGTTTCTAAAGCTAAAATAAAAAAAGCATTTCCAGTTAGTTCTATAATTGTTTCTTATTTCAGAGCCAAATAAAACCATTTCCTTCCAATTCAACTCTTTTTTCATTATAAGATGCAGAAGGTCATAATGCATAGACTCTTTTATTCGATTTGAAGTTCTTTCAAATTGTTGAATAAATATTTTAATTGCTAGTTCTTATTTTTATAACTGGTAGTTGAATTTTCATAAGACTTTCCATGTTCAAACATAAAGTAACATTTTAACATTTAAAATATCAAGAGCAAGCTATACAAACTTTGTTTCATTTATTTCAATGAATTAATTGGCTTTCAGTTTTTCAACTTAAAATCTATATTTCAGTAGCTAATTTTATTATTTATGATTTTAAGATGCCAATTATCCATTGGTAAAGATTTTACAGTTCTAAGAAAAGCAAAGGTGATTACATTGGCATTTGATAATAAAAAGTGGTTGACTGTCAACCAAATAAATTGTTTCAAAAATGCCAATGTTAATAAGGGATAGACTTTATTATTAACTGCATAGTTGGTGGTTGTTTCTCTCTTCTTTGCTAATATAAATTATTCAATCACATTTTATTGAATATTGCAGTATGTCAAACCCCAAACAAAAATGGATAATGAATGTGTATGAGAAGCTGTCCTGCATCACACAGGAAAAGTAAAAAGTTCCCAGGTATGTTGAGTTAACTGACCTGACGTCAGCAAAATTCATATTACAAATTTAGGGTAATGAAACATTTTATTTCTTTATTTTATTGTAAGTCATTATTTCCTTAATTTGTTGTCAAATTCAATCTTAAACTTAAATTAGTACATATTTGACATATAAACACATATTTATAATGCATAGTTTGTCTAATTGTTAATGATTGCATCATATATGCACATACTGCAGAAAATGCAAAATATGAAAGTTATTTTTATATTTAAGCCTGTTTATAAGTAGTCATTCTCCAATGTTCCCTTGAACAAAAGTACAAGTAATATTTTGTTTTATCCAGTTAGATGTAGAATCATATTAGATAAAAAAAAGTAAAGAAAAACTTGAAGGTGTTTTTAAGATAGGAACGCTAATGAAAGTACAGTGAATACATACTATAGATACAGCTTATCCACCTCTGTTACTCCTATGGTGTTTCTTCTATTTTCAAAATTTCCTAAGGATTACCTCTAAAGTATTCAACTAACCAGAATTCTAATGATGAACTTTCTGTGAGGTATATGAAACTTCTATAGAAGAATAAATGCTGCCAATATTTAAACTTAAGTCTATGGGCATAAAGTTTAGGACAAGGGGATATAGCATATAGTCTGCAACAGTTGAGTACAAGTTGCACACTATCTTTAAAACAGGCTAAATTTGTTAACTGTACCTTTAGTTTGTACAGGTTTTTTTTTTTCTTTAGATTTTTATCTGTCCTCTAAATCATTACTGAAAGAAGTCTATTACTTGGGTTCATCAATTTTCCCTTTAGTTTTGTCAATTTCTGAATTTATCTTTTGAGGCTATGAGGTTAGATGCATAAAATTCAGAGCTATCATAGCTTTAATTATTATAAAATATCACTTTTTTATTTTAAAGTATTCTTAGAATTATAGAAAAGTTGCAAGAGAAGTAAAAATAAATCCAATATTTCATTTGTTCAGAGAACCCTTCAAATTTTGCAAGCAGTGCCCCTGATGTTCTTTATACAAAATCACTCAATGCCGGGTGTTTTATTCAGTTTTTCCATTGCTGTGACCAAAATACTTGATGAGAACAACTTAGAGGAGGAATTATTTTGAGGGGCTCGTGGTTTCAGAGATTTCAGTCCAAAGGGCCAGCTCCGAAGCATAAATAGAAGCAGGGTCAGCAGGGTTCATGAAGAAACACTGCTCTCACATCCTTGAGACTGAAAGCAGAGAGGTGGGAGCCATGGACATATCTAGCACCCAAGACTACACCCCCATTGACTCACCTCCTCCAACTACATCTTACCTGCCTAAATTACCACCCAACAAATGCACTCAAATTCCTAACCTGTCAATGGGTTATCCACTGATGTGATTAGAACCCTCATGATTCAACTGATTCACCTCTGAGCGCCTTTGTGTTGTCAATATATGAGAGCACATTCTAGATCCAAACCATAACACAAGGCTGTAAATTGCCCTCAGTTATTAAGTCACCCTGGTCTTCTTCAGTACAAAAAAGTTTACCATTTCTTCACAATTCTAGATCTTATGAGCTACCATATACATTTCTAGGAAATCACTTTGAATTTAATGAAAATATGTATGATGTTTGTGTATTAAGTCACCAAAGAGTGGTGGAAGGCTATTTTTTCTGTCCTAGGATGAAAAAGACATAATCATAAATTTTTGAAAGGAAAGTATGTATCACATTATATTGCTGAGAGGAATGTAGTTTTCTGAACAGTAGAAATGGAATAATTTTGTATTTGGTTATATTAAATTTGCTTATTTCAAGTTGTATAGAATGTCAATATAGAGCAGGAATCAAAACATATCTCAATTATCTAGGGAACTGTGGTTTACACAGAACTTTTTACATGATAATCAACATAACCCTTTAAATAAAGTAGAAGCCAGGCATGGTGATGCACGCTTGTAATCCCAGCATTTGGGAGGCTGAGACTGGAGGATCCGGGTTTGCAGCCAGCCTCAGCTACCTAGTAAGGCACTCCGCAACTTAGTGAGACCCTGTTTCAAAATAAATAATTAAAAATAGGCCTGGGGGTGTAACTCAGAGGTAGAATGCTCCTGGGTTCAACCCCTAGTACCACAAATTAAATTAATTAATTAATTAAGTAAGTAGAACATCATGGGTAATCCCATTTTACATGTAAGGGAACTGAGAATTAAAGTTCCTTTTAAACTAAAGCACATATAGATTAATATAAAATTATTCTATTTTTTATAGCTGAATTCAGAGAGTAAACGCAGGAGAAAATGCTCCTCCTTCTCTCTTATGATGGCTGTGGTTGGGATATGTTTTGAGTGTTTCAATTTCAGCATGACACTTGGAGCTGGGGTCTCTGGGAAGCTATTTGGATTAGATAAGACCATTTGTGGACCTCCCTGATTAATTCTTAGCTTCATAAGAAAAGAAGGAGAGACCAGAACACACACACACACATACACACACACACACACACACACTCGTGTACTCTGTCTCATTATGTGATGTTGAGCTGAGCTCTGCCCTGGGACTCTACCGGCAAGAAAAATACTGCCAGATGCAGTACCTTGATGTCACACGAGAACAATGATCCAAAATAAGTCTCCTTCTTTATAACTTACATAGTCTGTGTGTATTAGTGACAGAAAATGGATGAATAGAATGACCACATTCCCTCTTATTAACTAAAAGGGTATTGCATATCTTTTAGTAAACTTCATTTATAAGTTCCATTTGCACAAACATAAATCACTTTCAACACTAAATAGACTAGTGCAAGCCCACGTTTCAGGCTTACATCTAATTCCAGCTTTCATCTCCACGTCCCTCTGTCACTTTCCACATAGCCCCCAAGTGTCTAAATGGGGTGTACTATCCCTTGATACTTCTTTTTTCTTCTCTTCCTTCTGTTCTATCTTCTCAGGTTGGGAAGCAGGAGTGATTAGATAAAAATAAGCATAAGATTTAGTAATTATATCATTCCCATTTCTATGACTAGGATATAATGGCTGTTGATCACCTCTCTGTGACATGGTGCAGAGTGAGCTTTTCGTCACTATAATAAAATACCGAGGAAATTACATTATAAAAAGAAAAGACTTACTTTGGCTTATAGTCTTGTATGTTCTAGTCCTAGATTGGGTTGCCCCATGCTTTGGGCCTCTGGTGAGGGTAGCACATCATGGCAGGAGCACACTGATTACCTCATGAGCCAGAAAGTGAGAAGATGACATGTCAGTATACTAAAATTTTCTTCATAGGATTCCTGCAATGTCCTAACTTCCTAACCTCCTAAAGGTTCTACAACTTCCCAATAGCACCACTCCGGGAATGGACCAAGACCCAACACATGGACTTTTGGAGGACATTTTTCTAAACCATAGCATGTGGTTGAAATTTCTGGCTCTTTTAAGGGGTACAAAACCCAGCAGCTCTGTGTGGAGCTGATGCATAGTTCTCTCCACTGCTGCCACTGGAACTGTTAAGCTATATACAGTACATAACATATTTCTGACATCCTAACAGAATTTTCTCCTGGCTAATATATCTGCAAGGAGGTTGTATCAATTTTCTATTGCTGGCATACGAATTTAATTTAATTTAAATTTTGTTTAATTTAATTTTTAAACAATATGCTTTTACTATCTCTTCTTCTTTTCTTTTTTCCTCTTCTTCTTCCTCTTCCTCTTTCTTCTTCTTTGAGAAGGTTAAAAATCTTGGCACAGCTTAGCTGGATTCTCTGCTTAGCATCTCACCAGGTTTCAATCAAAGTCTCAGAAGTGTGTCTTCTCATCTAGAGGCTCAACTGAAGAATGTTCTCAGTATTTTTCAGCTCATTGGCAGAACTCATGTCCTGTGTCTGTAACCCGTACAGCTTCAGCTCCTTGCTGCCTGTCATGTGGAGGCTGCCCTGAGCTTCCAGGGAACATCTGCAGTTCCTGGATCACAAGGAATTCTTCAACATGCCATAACTTTGAACTAGAAAAGAGCATCTTTAGAGAAGTCTACTAGAAAGACAATGTCTTATAGTCATGGAGGTGACATTAGATCACTTTTGCCTATTTTATTGGTTATTCAAATGACAAGTCTTTCTCAATCTCAAGGGAAAGGACTGTATATATGTTTGAATATTAGAAGATGGGGTCATTGGCAATACCTTAGAATATTTTCACCATAATAGCTAAATCTTATGTACCATCTGTCACCTGCAGATGCTCCATGGGATACCCACAGAATCTTGACATACTGGACTAGAGTGGCTACCTTGATGTCTTGTGTTATCGTGTCATCTTGGGCCAACTGGATTCTTTCTAAGTGAGATATAGATCTCCATGTCTGTATGAATGCCCTGTGTTCTTAGGTCACTGTCCTAAAGCATTTCAATCTTACGTTTGATCCACATTCACTTTCCACAACCGTGTTGGGTTGAACTTCACGATGTTTCTCTGCTCCAGGGACAGCATAGAAATGGGCCATCTCAGTAGCTTGGAATCATCTACCTGGTCTGTGTTTCTATAGAGCCACATTTTTCTTGGCTGGCAGGAGTTATGCAGGAAGCACAGAGAGAAGGCATTTAAAAAGCATTTTTACCCCAGGACTTCTTAGTATGATATTCTCCAATTTCCATTTTCTTTCTAAGTTATCGACTTTTTCCTTTTTTAATGGGCAAATTGGGAATGTGTTGGTGGGAGGATTTATGTGGTAGGCAGCTAGTCCTTAATAAGGATGGCTCCCAGTGATTCTTGCCTGCTGGCATTCAATCCCTCATAGAACCGCCTCTGCTTAAGTGTGGGCTGGACTAACTGACTCATCTCTAGTGAATAGAATATTGCAGAAGTGAAAGATGTAGCTACTCAAATTAGCTTATAAAAATGCTATCTATGACTTAGTTTTTTGTGTGTATGTGGTACTGGGGATTGAACCCAGAGGCATTCTACTTCAAGCTACACCCTTAGGCCTTTTCTTTATTTTCTTTTTCTGTTTTTGTTGTTGTTGTTTTCAAACAGGGTGATGCTAAGTTCCTGAGGATGTTGCTAGTTGCTGAGGCTGGCCTTGAACCTGTCATTCTCCTGTCTCTGCCTCCCAGATACTGGGATTACAGGTGTGCACCACAAAGCGCACCTGAAATATTTAACCTATAAGAGAAAATATTTGCTGGGCATGGTGGCACACACTTGTAATCCCAGCATTTGGGAGGCTGAGACTGGAGGATCCCGGTTCAAGGCCAGCCTCAGCTACCTAGTGAGGCACTTCACAACTTAGTGAGAACCTATTTCAAAATAAAGAATAAAAAAAAAAATAAAATAAGACTGGGTGTATATCTTGGAGGTAGAATGTCCCTGAGTTCAATCCCCAGTACTGCAAAAAAAAAAAAAAAAAAAGAGAGAGAGAGAGAGAGAGAAAATATTTTATTTTGGCTCATGTTTTTGGATATTCCTGTCCAGGATTGGGTAGACATATTGCCTTGGGTCTCTAATGGAGTACTGGACAGCAATTGGAGGGCACACATGGTCAACTGCTGGCCACACAAGTCAAGAAGCAAAGAGAAGAAAAGAGACCCAATTTCCACAATCCTCTCAGAGGGCACACCCCCAACAACCTAAGGAGTTTTCCATAGTCCCCAACTCCAAAAGGTTCCACTGCACCTCCCCAAAGCATCATCCCAAGGACCAAATCTTTAAGAAGTGGACTTAATGTTTCTGGGAAACATTCAACATCCAAATTATAGCAACATCGTTACCAGCAAGAAATACAGACATTCCCTACCAAAGTGCAAGGGAGGCTGAGAAAATTAGAAGAGTACAAAGATATAGGTGAGGATTGAAAATTACTCAGTGAACTTTGAAAAAGTTTTGAAGGAGAATTCCTTATTATTATTATTATTATTATTATTATTATTATTATTTTTTTTTTTGCGGTACTAGGGATTGAACTCAGGGGCATTCTACTTCCGAGCTATACCCCCAGCCCTATTTTTTATTCTTTATTTTGAAACAGGGTCTCACTAAGTTGCAGAGTGCCTCACTAGGTAGCTGAGGCTGGCCGCGAACCCGGATCCTCCGGTCTCAGCCTCCGGAATGCTGGGATTAAAAGCGTGCGCCACCACGCCCGGCTGGGAATTCCTTATTATATGTTTATAATTCACAGAAATCTTATCCTTACTCTATCATCATGAAGATTTACATGAAATAATGGGAAATTCCCTATTCCCTACAGGGAATAAATGCAAGAAGTACACATTAAAGTCAGTCTCCTGCCCCCACCAGACAAACTTAACTTGAAGTCAAGAATCTTAGGAGCCCATTTGAGTTTTTTGATATGCATTGATCAAAATACTCAATGTGTTCTGACACATTGGCATGACATGGCCTCAGCCTCCTCTCTGATCCTCCTTACTCAGTTCCCTGAGGCCACAGTGGCGCTGCTGTATGCATTCCCACATTCTTGGTGCTCCTTCTCATTTCTTAGCTTTCATCAAATTCAAGTGATTTGCTTTTCTCTTGACTTTATTTTTTTTGTAACCTTTTTTAAATATATGCTTTTATTTGTGCATTATAGTCTCACATCATAATGTAAATCATGTTGACAGTGACATAAATGCACACAATACTTGGTGCCCCTCTACTATCCTCCCCTCATATAAAATATTGAGACTGACATTGGTATTTTTCACATATGTACACAAAGCAGATGATAGTAATTCCTTCAATGATCATCATTCTTTCCCCTCCCCTTCCCCTTGACCATCTTCCTACCTCCACTGAGGTTTCTCCTCCATTATTTGAAGTCCCTCTGGTGTCACAATTACTCCCTAGCTTCCACATATTAAAGAAAACATATGCCCCTTCACTTTCTGTGGCTGACTAACCTAATTTAACATGATGTTCTCCAAGTCCTTCCATTTTCCTGCAAATGACATAATTTTGTTCTTCTTTATTGCTGAGTAGAATTCCATTGTGTGGATATCCAATAATTTTGTAATCCATTCATGTGTTGATGGACACTTAGGTTGGTTCCATAATTTGGTTATTGTGAATCATGCTACTATAAACATGGTTATGCATATATTACTGTAGTTCTCTGATTTCAGTCCCTTTGGAAAGATCCCCAGGAGTGGTATAGCTGGATCATATGGTGGATTCATTCCCAGTTTTCTGAGGACTCTCCACACTGATCTCCATAACAACTGAACTAATTTACAATATCACCAACAGTATAGAAGAGTTCCAATTTCCCCACATCCTTGCCAACATTTATTGTTTTTTGTCTTCTTCATGGTTGCCATTCTGATTGGTGCTTGATGGAATTTCAGTGTATTTTGATTTGCATCTCCCTAAATGCTAATGATGTTGAACATTTCTTCATGTATTTATTGACCATTCATATTTCTTCTTTTTTGAAGCATCTATTTAGTTCAATTGCCCATTTCTTGATTAGGTTATTTGTTTCTTTAGAGTATAGTCTTTGAAGTTTGTTGTACATTCTAGATATTAGTCTTCTGTCAGAGAGATAACTGGCAAAGATCTTCTCACAGTCTGTAGGCTTTCTCTTTAGACTCTTTATGGTTTTCTTTGATGAACAGAAACCTTTTAGTTTAATGCCATCCTATTTAATAATTCTGGTTTTAATTTCTTGAGGTATGAGCATCTTGTTGAGGAAGTTTATACCTATGCCTATATGTTAGAGTGTTGGGCCTATGGCCTCCACTGGTAGCTTCTAAGTCTCTGGTCTAATTTCCAGGTCTCTCAACCTAATTTAACCTTATCAAAACTAATCACAATTGTTACTCTCATTGTACATGCTCCCCAATACCCTGCAATTTATCAATCTTTTATTTTATTCAATTTAATGAAACTAATTCCTTTATTTCACATTGCCTATTCATGTTTTCATTTAACACCCATTTATGTAAAGCTTGGGTTCTTTTTGTCTCCCCTTTCAGATTATTAGAGTCATGATGTTAGAGCCATGCTGATTTTGCTCCTGATAACATCCTTGGTGCTTAACAAGCACATACTAGGTGTTTGGTGGATGTTCATGATTCATTGAAGTGCATAAATGATATCAAATAAGTTTCATATAACCCTGTTTGTAAACTGGAAAGATTTCTAAAGCTCTTCAAAGATCAACAATGTTTGTTCTAACGCAGGAAGAGCTGGAGAATGGTGATATTAAGATGGGCATAGGAATATCCTTTAGAGTGGTAACTACTTGTTCAGCCTGAGTGATTCCTCCCTCTGATTAATTCGGCTTATATGAATGTTTTTACCACCACAACATAACTAAGAACACAGATGGATCCTTGGATGAGTTCTTTGTGGGCAAAGCAAAGCAAAGGCAAAGCATTGACCTACACAAAGAACTCTGAAGAGGGTTGGATAACCCAGTTTCTTCCCTCACAAAATCAAATGTTGTCCTGCCATATTTTGGAATAAAGAAAGGGAAAAACAACTGGATACTATTTTTAAATATCACACATTTAATTTTTCTCCTATTACCCCCCCCAAAGAATTCTACTTGCAAATAGTTTTCTTTTCCTCTGAATATTTGCTTGTGTGTCTCTGCATCTGGGACTCTTCATTTTTAAAAAAAAATTTCAAGTTAAATATTCAGTTAAAGCTGGGCCCGCTGTTGTAATCCCAGTACTTGGGAGGCTGAGACAGGAGGATCACAGTCAGCTTCAGCTATTTAGTGAGGCCCTCTGCAACTTAGTGAGACCTTGTTTCAAAATAAAGAATAAAAAAAATAATAAGGCTAGGAGTGTAGCTCAGAGGTAGAATGCTACTGGGTTCAATATCCAGTACCGCAAAAATAAAAGTATTCAGATGAAATGAAGTATAGCTTATTTAGAATCAATCTGGAAAAAATGCAAAAGGCACAGAATAGAAGCTTTCATTTCATCTTTATTGTTATATTCTCTTTGCCCTCCCCCAGTCTTCACTTTGTATACCCATTCTATTTGCTCATTTATACATTTTTCATGAAAATTAGTGGTGGGAAAGTCACAAAGAACTGTCCCCTGAGTTTAGGAACAGGAAGGAGAAAAGGTCAGCTGAGAGACTGGAGGGTTCACTAACATTTGAGTACTCACTGTATTCCATGTAGTTTGGCTACATAATCTCATGCAATTCTCCCAGAGAACCTACTCTACAGCTACATTTTACTGCCTTTCATTTTCTAGATGAAGATTCTGAAGCCCAGCATAATTGAGCATTCTCTCTATGGTTAAACAGTGGGTCTGTGGCACAGCTGGTATTTGAATGTGTGACTCCAAAACACATTCTATTCTCACTTCAATTATTTGTAAAGAAAGAAACATGAAATGTACATAATTTTAAAAAATCAACATTAGGTAAATCACTCCTCAGCTTATTTTATAATATGAGTAGATTTAGATAGGAAGTATTTGCACCTTACTTTAGTTACAGTGTATTCTCTACTTTCAAAAATGTTTAAGGATTTCACTAGGGACATAAATCCATTGAGTGCTTCAGAAAAAAACAAGACCAAAAAAAGCAATAAAGAAGATAAACTTAAAACCTGCAATTACTGTGCCCACACAGAGATGCATCAGGAATTGTGTTTTGCCAGCATACCAAAGGCCATCTGGGCTTCAGATTTTCCAAATGAATTTTTGTATTTGCTTCCTTTCATGGCAAAACCTCTCAGAACACTCCTTGGTCATTTGAAAATCCATGTTGACACAGCCTTTTCTGGAGTTGCTTATAATTCCATAGTAACCGAGAGCCTCTCCTCACTGTTTTCTTGGCTCTCCTCGTCGTTTGCTCTTCATTTTAGGAATCTGCAACAGTGTTGTGTTTGCATAATCTCAGTTCTTTCCTTACGCCCAGAGGCTAAATGAGAAAAAAGTGTGTGGAGAATTGGGGAATTTGC
Organism: Graphiurus murinus; assembly: GCA_004027655.1. NCBI lineage: Eukaryota > Metazoa > Chordata > Mammalia > Rodentia > Gliridae > Graphiurus > Graphiurus murinus. The sequence continues at coordinate 1,325 of PVLC010020476.1, read as the reverse complement.
AGCCAAATTGAATGAGAAAATTGGGGCAATTATCTGAAAATACATGTGAAAACCTGTTATCACTCAGAATGAATGGTACATGTCTTCAAATTTCTGTTTCATTTGGACTAAGAAGCCTTGAAGAGATTGCAATCTTTTCCTTCTCATGCATAAATCATGGAGTTACACATTTGTAAGGATGAAGGTGTCACCAAAGTACTTGTTTAAAAATAAATATTGCTTTTCACAGAAAGGCTAAATTCATTCTCCAAGGAGCTGTAGTCATGGCAATGACACTTCAGAAGTAAAATCAACATGAATTCTTTGATGAAGCTAGTTACAGCACAGTTTACATAAATACATTCATTTTGCCTATTTAGTATTTAAACTATTAAATGAAAGCTCTTGGACACCATTGTCCACAGTTCTTAAATTTCTTTTCTTAAAAAATATATGTGACATCTTTTCAACTGATTCAAACGCTGCTATTATATTAATAGTAGATCAACAACTAAATCCATGACCCATTGTTGTATCTGAAAGAAAACTTTATAACATAGATTATGCCTTTTTTGTCAAGTAAAAGTAATGGATCCTGAATCATGACTTTTTAAAAAAAAAAATCTGCAGATAGCATGTAATGACTTACTCAAAATATTCTTTTCATAGTGGAAATCTCTCTTTTTATTTTATTTATTTATTTATTTATTTATTTATTTATTTATTTATTTATTTATTTGCGGTACTGGGGATTGAACTCAGGGGCATTCTACCTCCGAGCTATATCCCCAGCCCTATTTTTATTCTTTATTTTTTTTTAATTTTTTTTTAATTTTTTTATTGCAGTAATTCGTGCAATATAGCATACATCTTTGTTAAGTACGAGTTGTTGACAACATATTTGCACACAGTTCTCATTTGACCCTTTCCCCAATTCCCACCCCAATCCCCTCCCCTTCCCTCCCCCTCAGGTTCACTTTGGTGAGTGACCTTGATATGATTGTGTAATTACATCATGTGCTTTAGGGTGTCCCTCTGCCCCCTGTGTCCACTACAATTAAATCAACTTTGTTGCTTATCGAGGGTCTCTCCTTTTCATCTGGAGACCCTCCTATGCCACATCCCCTCCCTAGCATCCACATATTAGGGGGAACATATGCTTCTTAACTCTTTGTGACTGACTAATCTCACTTAACATAATGTTTTCCAGTTGCATCCATTTCCCTGCAAAGAACATGATTTTATTCTTCTTTATGGCTGAGTAAAATTCCATTGTGTACATATCCCATAGTTTTGTAATCCATTCATCTGTGGTTGGACATCTTGGCTGCTTCCATAGTTTGGCT
>PVLC010020475.1:10121-29304 GCA_004027655.1 Graphiurus murinus | reverse complement strand
ATCCCAGCATTCGGGAGGCTGAGACCGGAGGATCCGGGTTCGCGGCCAGCCTCAGCTACCTAGTGAGGCACTCCGCAACTTAGTGAGACTCGGTTTCAAAAATAAAGAATAAAAAATAGGGCTGGGGGTGTAGCTCGGAGGTAGAATGCCCCTGAGTTCAACCCCCAGTACCGCAAAAAAAAAAAAAAAAAAAAAAAAAGAAAAATCAGCAATTATTTGCTTCAGAATACTCTGCCAGAGAGAGGAATGATGTAGATAAGGTATAGAGAAAACAGGAATGGCCATGAGTTAATTATCATTAAAGCTAAGTGATACATGTAAGTTCATTATACTACTCTTTCTCCCTTTAAACATTGAACTTTATCTTTTTAAAGAAATTAACTAAGCCGGGCGTGGTGGCGCACGCTTGTACTCCCAGCATTCGGGAGGCTGAAACCGGAGGATCCAGGTTCGCGGCCAGCCTCAGCTACCTAGTGAGGCACTCCGCAACTTAGTGAGACCCGGTTTCAAAATAAAAAATAAAAAATAGGGCTGGGGGTGTAGCTCGGAGGTAGAATGCCCCTGAGTTCAATCCCCAGTACCGCAAAAAAAAAAAAAAAAGAAATTAACTTTTTTTTTTTTTTGTATTTGTGATATTGGGGATTGAATCTAGGGGCACTTTCCTGTGAGCCATACCCTCAGCTGAATTTTATTCTTTATTTTGAATCAGGGTCTCACTAAGTTGCAGAAGGCCTCACCACATTGTTGAGGCTTGGCCATGAACCTGTGATCCTCCTGTCTCAGCCTCCCAATTACTGGGATTACAAGTGTGCATCAAGCCCAGTTAAGATATCAACTTTTAATTCTGAAATGACACCAGTCAGAATTCCTTTTTTTGGGTGTAGGGGGTGCTAAGGATTAAACCTACCTCTGAGCTATACCCCCAGCCCTTTATTTTGATACAGAATCTTGCTAAATTGCTCAAACTGGCCTCAAACCTGCGTTCCACCAATCTCTGCTTCCCAAGTACTGGGATTAGAGGCATGCACCACTGCACCTGGCTCAGAAATATTATTTGATCTGTATGGTAAATAATGGACATTTCATTTCAAGCTGGAAAACCGTGACACATATAATCAGTAGTGGGGAGGGGAACTACAAGTCCATCTCGAAGAATACAAATAATTATGACGCATATTAGAGAGAGTTTAAAATCTTCAAACAACAACTTTGCAAACAAAACTTCCCCCTCATTCATTAAAAATGTTTAACAAATGTTTTATATTAAAAAGAACCACTATTTGGCCAGGCATAGTGGTGCATGCTTGTAATCCCAGTACTTGGAGACTGAGACAGGAAGATCACAGGTTTAAGACCAGCTTCAGCTCTTAGGCCCTCAGCAACATAGGGAGACCCTGTTCAAAATAAAAACTAAAATCATGCTGGTGGTGTAGCCTCTAGGTTCAATCCCCAGCACCACACATAAAAAAGATCCACTATTTAAAAACAAAAAAGCAGGAAAAAAGGGTACTCAAAATTGAAAGCATCTAACCCCCCCCCAAAAAGAGCAAAAATAAAACATTTACAGTTTAACTCTCTTAATTTACACCAAGAAACATAGGTAACTTTCAAAAGTCAAACTTAAAGTTTTAAAAGTATAATAATAAAACACGAGACATTTACTTTCATTTCTCAGAGTGCCACAAAAAACACAAGGTAACCAAACATCTCACTTACCAAAATAAATGTCTGCCTGAATAATTAACCAGGAATGGTTATTTGGATTTATACTGAGTGTATACCGAACTAGCTCTTTCACAGTGATTGCTACAGCTTCAAAGTCCACAGATTGGAGGCTAAAGGAAAAGATAATTAATATTAATCTCTATTTTAGAAATCAGCTTCAAATTCCTTACATGCATTTATAAAAAAAAAAAAAAAAAAGACTTAGCCAAAATTACAGTGGTCGTATGTGATAAAATCCTTACCTCTGCTATTTAAAAGCAACAAAAGAGACAAACTCCTAAAATTTTCCCAAATACCCCTGCTCGCATGTGTGTGCTGTACCGGAGATGGAGGCCAGGGGCATTTTACCTCTGAGCTACACTCCCAGCCCTTTTGATTTTTTTGTTTGGAAACAAGGTCTCACTAGGTTGCTGAAAGCCTCACTATATTGCTGAAGCTGTCCATGAATCTCAATCCTCCTATCTCAGCCTTCCAAGTACTGAGATTACAGGTGTGCAGCACTTCGCCTGGCTCCCCAAATGCTTTTGAAGTTCTGTTATCTAGCCAGACTTGGTGCCACACACCTATAAACCCAGTGCTTGGGAGGCTGAGACAAGATTGCAGGTTCTAAGCCAGTTTCAACAACTTAGTGAGACTCTCAGCAACTTAGCAACACCTGTTTCAAAATAAAAAATGAGCTGGGCGTGGTAGTACTCGCTTGTAATCCCAGCATTCGGGAGGCTGAGACCGGAGGATCCGGGTTCTCGGCCAGCCTCAGCTACCTAGAGAGGCACTCTGCAACTTAGTGAGACTCGGTTTCAAAATAAAGAATAAAAAATAGGGCTGGGGGTATAGCTCGGAGGTAGAATGCCCCTGAGTTCAATCCCCAGTACCAAAAATAAATAAATAAATAAGTAAAAAATAAAAAATGAGCCGAGCCTGTTGGCACATGCCTGTAATCCTAGTATTTGAGTGGCTGAGATAGGAGGATCGAAGGTTCACAGTCTCAGCAATTTGGTGAGGCTGTCAAGAACTTAGAGAGATTCTGTTTCAAAATAAAAAATAATAATAAAATAAGGCTGGGGATGTAGTTCAGAGGTAGAACGTCTCTGGGTTCAATCCACAGCACAACAAAAATTAATTAATTAAAAAAATGAAATAGGTCTGGCAGTGTAGGTCAGAAGTAGAATGCCCCTGGGTTAAATCCCCAATACAATAAAGTAAATAAAGTTCCATTATCTAGAAAAAGCCACAAAACAAGGGCTTAAACACTAATGATACTGCTGTATGACCTTAAATCTACCTTTTTTTTTTTTTTTTGGTGATACTAGAAATAGAACACAGGTGCATTCTACCACTAACCTATATCTCCAATTCATTTAATTTTTTATTTTTAAATAGGGTCTCTAAGTAACAATGCATTAGCCTTGAACCTGTGATCCTCCTGTCTTAGTCTCCTAATACTGGGATTACAGGCATGTACCACTGCACTTGGCTTACCTAGAGTTCCTTGCAGAAGCAAATGACTCCTTAGGGGCCAGCTGGGGTAAACATGCCACTTCAGTGTCTAGATAAAAGTAGAATTCTAGAGATACAAAACTAAGAAGATGGAACTATGAGGATTAAAGCCAGGCCAGCAAGACACCCAGCTTCCCTCCAGGAAGCTGTAACGTACCATGTTAGAAAACACAAGCCCTGGCTGGGAATGGTGGCACACGCTTGTAATTGCAGTACTTGGGAGGCTGAAATAAAAGAGGATTCACAGGTTCAAGGCCAGCCTCATCAATTTAGCGAAACTTGAGGCAACCTAGTGAGACACTGTTTCAAAATAAAATAGGGCTGGGGGTGGAGCTCAGAGGTAGAATGCCTTTAGGTTCAATCCCCAGTACCACAAAACAAACAAACAAACAAACAAAAAACCACACAAGCTCTGGACTCACAAGATGATTTTGGACAAAATACCTCTGTTGCCTTGAGAGGTTAGATTTTACCATAACACTAGTGTACCTACTACAACAGGAAAGGAAAATATCCAATGGAAAAGTAAATACCTATTTATTTACAACTAAATGAGTTAAACTGGATTATGATTATATTTTACATATACCTACAAGTCTAAGAATTCTACGGGGGGCGGGGGGGGGGTGATGTGGGATGTGTGTGTGTGTGTCTGTGTTCTGAACCAGAGACAAACAGAGCCTTGCTAAATTGCCAAAGCTGGTCTTCAATCTGTTATCCTCCTGTCTCAGGCTCTCAAGTACTGAGATTACAGGTTGCACCACCATTCCCAGGTTCTTATACCCATTGTACAGATGAGGAACTTGACACAGAAAGCAAGTTACCCGAGATCAAATACCAGTAAATGAAGGGGTATAGGGCTCAGAGTCTCCTGATAGATTAAAACTATTCTTTTGCCTTATTGATTTGTTTTTGTGTATATGGTACTGGGGATTGAACCCAAGAGCATTCTACCTCCAGGATACACACCCTCCTATGTTTTATTCTTTATTTTGAAACACGGTTTTCACTAAGTTGCGGAGGGCTTCACTAAGTAGCTGAGGCTGGCCGTGAACCTGCACCTTTGATCATCCTGTCTCAGCTTCCCAAGTACTGGGATAACAACTGTGCATCAGCTGGGCATGGTGGCGCACGCTTTTAATCCCAGCATTTGGAAGGGTGAGACTGGAGGGTCCAGGTTCGAGACCAGCCTCAGCTACTTAGTGAGACCCTCCACAACTTAGTGAGAACCTGTTTCAAAATAAAGAATTAAAAAATAGGACTGGAGGTGTAACTTGGAGGTAGAATGCCCCTGGGTTCAATCCCCAGTACTGGAGGGGGGAAAAAAAGTTGCTACATATAGGAAAAGAAAAGTGATTCTTCTCCCAGAAAAATAACCATTTTTTCTCTCCTAAAATAAATTACTCAGCCGGACATGGTGGCACACACATGCTTGTAATCCCAGTATTTGGGAGGCTGAGACTGGAGGATCTGGGTTCATGGCAGCCTCAGCTACTTAGTGAGGCACTCCGCAACTTAGTAGACACTGTTTCAAAATAAAGAATAAAAACTAGGGCTGGGGGTGTAGCTTGGAGGTGGAATGCCCCTGGGTTCAATCCCCAGTAGCGCCAAAAAAAAAAAAAAAAAAAAAAAAAACTATCATGTTATTGGAATTCTCCGGTAATGAAAATAAGCGGAAGGTTTCTTAAAGTAATTAAAGAAGGTCTCATGGCAACTAAAAGGAGGGCCTGGTGGACTTTAATAATCATAAGAAACTTACAGGAATTATGAAACAACAAATCGTTTTCAAATGGATAATTGATTTTTCTAGTTCTACTCACTAACAATCAGAATCAGATAAATCCTCTGTTTTATCTGGAGTCTTAGGAAGACAATTACTATAACAGATTCCTAACAGATCTGTGATCTTTCAATTAACATATAGTTATCTATACCAGCTAGGATGGCTCTAAATATATAACTAAGGGGTAACTAAGCTATACGTCTACTTACTTAGGAATGGAGGATGGCCAAATAGAAATGTGTTCAGCTGTGATATCATTTACAATGTCCTCCTTAAAAAAAAAAAAAATGTGATTTAAAAAGCAATTTTCCTCAAATATTTTTTTAAATGAAATGATAAGAATACTGACCCGAACATTGTGAAGTTTCACAAAGAGTGATAAAATAATAGTCAAAACCAATGGTTCCTAGGAGAAAGAAAACACAGAATCTTTAAAATAGTTTGCACATGCCGGGTGTGGTGGCGCACGCTTGTAATCCCAGCATTCAGGAGGCTGAGACTGGAGGATCTGGGTTCGCGGCCAGCCTCAGCTACCTAGTGAGGCACTCCGCAACTTAGTGAGACTCGGTTTCAAAATAAAGAATTAAAAAATAGGGCTGGGGGTATAGCTCGGAGGTAGAATGCCTCTGAGTTCAATCCCCAGTACCACACACACACACACAAAAAAATAGTTTGCACATATACACTAATATATTTTTTAATATTTCCACTGTCAATCTCAGAGACACCAAGTATTTTCTTTCAGAAGACCCTCACCTTTTTGAAATTCAGCATCTGCTTTAGTTTACAACACATTAAAAATAAACATTTTTAAACTCTCAAAAAGATTCAGAGCATATAGTTTACTTAACAATCACTTTTAGATATTTGGCTTATGGTGCTATTTCCAAATTCAATTCCTCATCTAACTTTTTTTTTCCCCCTGGGTGGTGTAAGGAATCAAATCCAGGGTCTCAAGTACACTAGGCAACTAACTGCTATACCACTGAGCCACATCCCTTCGTTCCCTCACAGGATTTTTTTTTTTTTATGGTACTGGGGATTGAACCCAGGAGCATTCTACCTTCGAGCTACATGCCCCAGCTATATTTTATTTATTTGAAAACACGGTCTCCCTAAGTTGCTGAGGCTGCCCTCAAACCTGTGATCCTCCTGTCTCAGCCTCCCAAGTACTCATATAACAGGCGTGTGCCACCATACTCAGCTCTCATATGACTTTGATCTCGAACTAGTACCTCCTGCTACCTCCAAAAAATTGACTTTTTTATTCCTTACAGTAACACTAAAAGCCTGAAACCTAGGTTATGATCATAAATAAACATGTTAAACCAACCAAGCAAAACTAAAAGCCAGGCTTTATAAATCTAACCCTTTTAAATGGAGACTTCCTTACAATTTAAAAAAATATCTCCTCAAAAAGCTAAAACATGGTAAATACAAAATAAATTTCTCAGCTGGGCGTGGTGGCGCACGCGTGTAATCCCAGCATTCGGGAGGCTGAGACCGGAGGATCCAGGTTCGCAGCCAGCCTCAGCTACCTAGTGAGGCACTCCGCAACTTAGTGAGACTCGGTTTCAAAATAAAGAATAAAAAATAGGGCTGGGGGTGTAGCTCGGAGGTAGAATGCCACTGAGTTCAACCCCCAGTACCGCAAAAACAAAAAAAACAAAATAAATTTCTCCACTCAGCTTACCTCATCCCCAACAAGGATCTCCATAGACAAACACATTAACAAGTCACTCTAGTAATCTAATCAGCATTTGAGGCACTCAATATTATTCAACCTTCTACAAAAATAAACATTAGTAAATCAGATCAATTAAATAAAACTTACCCGTAATTTTTTGATAAAAGAAAGCAGTTCACTCCTACAAAAACAAAGTTTGTACACATCCTTAATATCATACATTTAAAAAAATATGACCAAGAATGAAATTTTTATATGAAGTTTTATTACTAACTCTCCAATTCTGCATGTATGAGGAATATAATATTATCATAATAATATTTCCTCCTCTTTCTTTGTGTGTTACTGGGGACTGAACCCAGGGGCATGCTAACTCTGAGCTATACTCCTAGTCCTTTTTATTCTTTGTTTAGTGTCTTGCTAGGTTGCTGATAGACTCACCTTGTTGCTGAGGCTATACACAAAAATGAGATCATTCTGTCTCAGGCTCCCAAGTACTGGGATAACAGGTGTGTACCACCAGGCCTAGCTCTTTCCTGTTTTGATCACATGTGAATTCCTTAGCACTATCCAACACTTCATACATTGTTGGCTTTAAGTCTGGCGGATTAAATTTAGTTGTTGATGAACAGTTTTCTTCAACAAACGCAGATAGGTCCATTAGAGGGGAACACCATGAATTATGAAACAATATCAATAGTATAAAAAAAGCAAAAACATAACTGGTCAAAATATACCAATACCTACCGATACATTATACCTAATGTAGATTCCCTTTGTTTTATTAAACTAATTCTGCCATCATTTCCTCGTTTGTGCTGACTGGATACACTACAGATCTGAACAACAACTTCCCAAAGGTCTTTAGCAGTCCGCCTACTTTCTTTAGGGCCTGGAAGTTCCTTGCATGTAGCTGCTAAAAGCTGTCCAAGCTATAATATGAAAAACAAACAAAAAATACATAAAAGATAGTCATATATGATAATTCTCTTATTAGGACACACTGGAGGAAAAATGGTTACTGCCCAAATATACCAAGCAGTTTATAGCTACCTAGTGAAGCACTCTGCAACTTAGTGAGACCCTATTTCAAAATAAAGAATAAAAAATAAGGCTGGGGGTACAGCTCGGAGGTAGAATGCCCCGAGTTCAATCCCCAGTACCGCAAAAAAAAAAAAAAAAGGTATGAGGAAGCCAGGCATGGTGGCCCACACTTGTAATCCCAGTACTTGGGAGGCTGAGACCCGAGGATCGGGTTCGTGGCCAGCCTCAGCTACTTAGTGAGGCACTCCACAACTTAGTGAGACTCTGTTTCTTAATAAAGAATAAAAAATAGGACTAGGGGTGTAGCTCAGAGGCAGAATGCCCCTGAGGTTCAATCACCAGTACTGCAAAAAAAAAGCTATGAGGAGCCTATTGTGCATAACCGGGTTAAGTACCCCAGATATTAGAACTCATAGCCCAGAAAGCTCACTAAGTGAAGATATGATCCAATGTCTCAAATTCCAAAGAAAAAGTAACTCAAGCATAATAAATTTTATGAGCAACTAACAAAATAAGGGAAAAAACTAAAGAAATCAGCAAATATTTAAAATAAATAAGCTTATTTTTTAATAAGACACACTTGAAATAATGGAGGAACAAATAACCAAAGACAAATGTGAAAAAGCAGTATAGTTTTAACTTACAAGAGTTCCCAAGTAAGCACAGATTAAAAAGGCTCTTTTTTTTGTTTGTTTTTTTTCAGTACTGGAGATTGAATCCAGGGGCATTCTACCTCCGAGCTACACCCCCAGCCCAGCTATTTTTTTGTTTTTGAAACAAGGTCTCGCTACGTTGCTGAGAGTCTTGCTAAATAACTGAGGCTGGTTTTGAACCTGGGACCCTCCTGTTAGCCTCCCAATCCTGAGAATATAGGCATACGCCACCACACCCAGCTTAGTCTCCTTTCTTAGTATCTGTCCTCTGCAACCTTGAGTGCAGAAAACATTATATCTAGACACGATTTTTTCCTACAATTATACTTTTTTTTTTTTTTTGGCGGTACTGGGAATTGAACTCAGGGGCATTCTACCTCCGAGCTATACCCCCAGCCCTATTCTTTATTTTTTATTTTGAAACCGGGTCTCACTAAGTTGCAGAGTGCCTCACTAGGTAGCTGAGGTTGGCCGCGAATCCGGATCCTCCGGTCTCAGCCTCCCGAATGCTGGGATTACAAGCGTGCACCACCACGCCCGGCCTACAATTATACTTTTAATGTGTTAACTTATGTCATCTTTTATCTGTACACCTGAAATAGGAGGCTGTTCTCCTTTTCTGGTCTTATAGTTAACCCTGGGCCCACGCTTGTATTCCTAGTATTTGGGAGGCTGAGACTGGAGGATCCGGGTTCGCAGCCAGCCTCCGCTACTCAGTGAGGTCCTCTGCAATTTAGTGAGACCCTATTCCAAAATAAAGAATAAAAACAGGGATAGGGGTGTAGCTCAGAGGTAGAATGCCCCTGGGTTCAATCCCCAGTACTGGGGAAAAAAAAACAGCCCTGCAACCAGGCATGGTGGGAGGGTGACAGGTTAGTGGCCAGCTTTAGTTACTTAGTGAGGCCCTCTGAAATGTAGCAAGACCCTATTTCCAAAATAAATAATAATAATAATAATAATAATAATGATGATGATGATGATGGAGATGTACTTCACAGGTAGAAGGACCCTGAGTTCAATCCCCAGTCCCACAAAAAAAAATAAAAATAAAATACCCAAGCTGGGCATGGTGGCGCACGCTTGTAATCCCAGCATTTGGGAGGCTGAGACTAGAGGATCCGGGTTCACGGCCAGCCTCAGCTACTTAGTGAGGCACTCCGCAACTTAGTGAGACCCTGTTTCAAAATAAAGAATAAAAAATAGGGCTGGGGGTACAGCTCAGAGGTAGAGTGCCACTGAGTTCAATCCCCAGTACCGAAAAAATATATAAAATAAAATAAAAAGACTACACAACTTACTATCAACTTGCTGAATGAATTCATACTAGTATAACTACTAACAGCAAAAATGTTATTAAATCATTAGTAAATGTCATAAATTCAAACATTAAGCTTAAAAGGGTAAATAGGTTCTGAAAAGGGGTAAGGTGTTCAAATGTGCTAGGCGGTGCGTTACCTATAATCCCAGTACTTGGGAGGCTGAGACAGGAAGGTTGCAGCTTCAAGGTCAGCTTTAGCAGCTTAAAGAGACCCTTAGCAACCTAGTAAAACCCTGTTTCAAAATAAAAATAAAGATTGGGGCAGGGGGTGGTACCAGACGTGGTAGCGCACACTTGTTATCCCAGTACTTGGGAGGCTTAGACAGGGGCATGGCAGGTTCATGGCCAGCCTCAACAATTTAGTGAGATCCTATTTCAAAATAAAATAAGGCTGGAAGTATAGAGATAGAATCCCCCTTGGGTTGAATCTCTGGCGTGGGTGGGTGAGCGCACGCGTGCGTGCGCGCACACCACACACACACACACACGGACTGGGGGTGTAGCGCAGACGTAGACTATCCCTGGGTTCAATTCCGAATACCACAAAAATTAAAAATGTATAAAAGTACATCACTAATGATTTCCACCAGTTCTAGAGTTTGATCATAAGGATTCAAAGAAGAAAAGTTTAACCTCTCACTACGTTATGATTATATCAAAGTGTTGTCTGTTAATTACATACTTTACACTTATATCTTCATGAGTTAAAGGATATTCAAAATACTAAAGAGGGTTAGTTAAATGCATGAATCATCAAAAACTATGTTTTTAACTATGAACCAATAAGTATTTGTCCCATCTTACATTATATCACAGAAATTAGACAATTTCCCAAAGTAATATAAATGTAAATAAACAGGTACAATAACATGCCCACAATCACTTTTTTGTGTGTGTGTGGTACTAGGGATTGAACTCAGGGGCATTCTACCTCCGAGCTACACCCCCAGCCCTATTTTTTATTCTTTATTTTGAAACCAGGTCTCACTAAGTTGCGGAGTGCCTCACTAGGTAGCTGAGGCTGGCCGCGAACCCGGATCCTCCAGTCTCAGCCTCCCAAATGCTGGGATTACAAGCATGCACCACCACGCCCAGCTCCACAATCACTTTAGAGTAAACCTTAATTACCTTTACATATGGATTACTCTGAAGAAGAAATGCAGGAACTTGCAGTGTAAGATACTCATTTTCTCTCCAGTTTAACATAAAAGCAACACATTCCTCAGCTACAACCTGACGAAGAGGAATATCTAAAAAACAAAGATAACAGCTGTATTTACCATTATAACATTAAAACATCTGCTCAAGTTTCAACTGAATTAAAAAAAGAAAACCACAGGTGAAAAATAGAAAAATACTATTTTATTTTTTCTAGAAAGTTTAACATTTCCCAAAAATAGATGGCCATGGTCCCCACTTTTTTTTTTTTTTTTTGGCTGTACTAGAGATTGAACCCAGGGACATTCTACCTCTGAGCTACACCCCCAGCCCTAATTTTTATTCTTTATTTTGAAACAGGGTCTCACTAAGTTGTGGAGGGCCTCACTAAGTAGCTGAGGCTGGCCGCAAACCTGCAATCCTTCTGTCTCAGCCTCCCAAGTACTAGGATTGCAAGGGTGCGCCACCACGTCCAACCTGGTCCCCACTACTAATCAGCAAAATTATTTATTCCTTAGGGCCCAACACTCCACTCTGGAAGTTTAAGAGTTGAGGCCTGCCCTGTAAAAACTTACAATTCAAAGGAACCAGCCAGGCGTGGTGGTGCACGCTTGTAAACCCAGTATTTGGGAGGCTGAGACCGGAGGATCCAGGTTCACGGCCAGCCTCGGCTACTTAGTGAGGCCCTCCACAATTCAGTGAGACCCTGTTTCAAAATAAAGAATAAAAAATAGGGCCGGGCGTGGTGGCGCATGCTTGTAATCCCAGCATTTGGGAGGCTGAGACTGGAGGATCCGGGTTCGCGGCCAGCCTCAGTTACCTAGTGAGGCACTCCGCAACTTAGTGAGACTCGGTTTCAAAATAAAGAATAAAAAATAGGGCTGGGGGTGTAGCTCGGCGGTAGAATGCCCCTGAGTTCAATCCCCAGTACCGCAAAAAAAAAAAAAAAAATAGGGATGGGGGTATAGCTTGGAGGTAGAATGCCCTTGGGTTCAATCCCCAGTATCGCCAAAAAAAACAAAAAAAAACAAAAACAAGGAACAGACAATAATTATACAAGAAAAACAAGTACAAAATGGTATCGTTTAAATTTTACCACATTTACAGCAAACAGGTAAACTATATAGACCTGCAATAAATGTTTTGGTTTTTTGGTAGTACTAGGGATTGAACCCAGAAGCATTTTACCTTTGACCTACAGCGGCAGTCTGATTTTATTTGTTTGGAAACAGGGTCTCACTAGGTTGATGAAAGTCTCACTACTTTCTAAGGCTGTCCTTCAACCTGCCATCCTCCTATCTCAGCCTCCCAAGTACTGGATGACGGGTGTGTGCCACCATGCCTGGCTTAAATCTGTATATTCTTTTTTTTTTTTTTTTTTTTGCGGTACTGGGGATTGAACTCAGGGGCATTCTACCTCCGAGCTATACCCCCAGCCCCTATTTTTTATTCTTTATTTTGAAACCGAGTCTCACTAAGTTGCGGAGTGCCTCACTAGGTAGCTGAGGCTGGCCTCGAACCTGGATCCTCCGGTCTCAGCCTCCCGAATGCTGGGATTACAAGCGTGCGCCACCACGCCCGGCTCATATTCTTAATAACTATTTCTTTCAAATATAATACTCATAAGTGATTTATTCATTCAAAAAATACTATAACACAAGGAAAATCACTAAGGCTTGTTTGAACATTATTTCCTTTGAAATAAATATTAAATATGCTCTAATATGTTGTGAAAATTTGTAACTCAAAATACATAATTTCAAATTTTATTGTACTTCAAGACAAAGAACCATGATGAATCCTAATAATGTTAAGATGTTTAACATGGGGAAATGGAGCTTTCTCTTTTCTAAGGTATCTGGATTCCTCAGTTCCTTCCCGAGTTCAATCCCCTGTACCGGGAAAATATATATATATTAATATATATATAATAATATATATATATAATATATAATAATATATATGTATATATATATATATATATATATGAAATGGGATACAGATGTGGCTCAATGGCAATCCTGGGTTCAATCCCCATTATGACAACAACGAAAGTTGTACAAGTAAACTGTAGTTATTTAAAGGCATTCCCATCCATTTCAAAGAGTAAGAGCATAGACTTAGAAACTGGACTGATGGAATAGGGTTTTTTTTGAATGGGGATTGAATCCAGGGGCATTCTACCCCCAAGCTACACCCGAGCCTGATTTTATTTCTTATTTGCAAACAGGGTCTCACTAAGCTGCTGAAGCTGGACTTGAATCTGCAATCCTCCTGTCTCAGCTTCCCAAATACTAGAATATAAGCATATGACACTAGAGCCAGCTGGACTGATGGATTAAAATCGCATGTGACTTTGGGCAATTCTTTAACCTCTCTGCACCTTAGTTACTTGATTTACAAAATGGGGATGATAAAGTAACTAGCTACTTACAAAGCTGCCATGAAACCTAAAGCTTTTAGAACAACGTCTAATACTTAGTTAACACTAATAAATGTTAAGGGTTTTTTTTCTTGCGGTACTGGGGATTGAACTCAGGGGCATTCTACCTCCGAGCTACACCCCCAGCCCTATTTTTTTATTCTTTATTTTGAAACTGAGTCTCACTAAGTTGCGGAATGCCTCACTAGATAGCTGAGGCTGGCCGCAAACCCGGATCCTCTGGTCTCAGCCTCCCGAATACTGGGATTACAAGTGTGTGCCACCACGCCGGGCTTGTTAAGGTTTTATGATTCTTTTTGCTTTTTAGAAAAATCATTTATGGCCAGGTTGGTGGCACAGGCTTGTAATTCCAGTACTTGAGAGGCTAAGACAGGAGGATTGCAAGTTCGTAGCCAGCCTCAGCTACTTAGTGAGGCCCTCTGCAACTCAGTGAGACCCTGTTTCAAAATAAAGAATAAAGCCAGGCATCACGGTGGCCCATGCTTGTAATCCCAGCATTTGGGAGGCTGAGACCAGAGGATCCGTGTTCGCAGCCAGCCTCAGCTACCTAGTGAGGCACTCCGCAACTT
This sequence comes from Graphiurus murinus, assembly GCA_004027655.1. NCBI lineage: Eukaryota > Metazoa > Chordata > Mammalia > Rodentia > Gliridae > Graphiurus > Graphiurus murinus. The sequence goes on along the minus strand of PVLC010020475.1, from coordinate 15,427 downwards.
AGTGAGACCCTGTTTCCAAATAAAGAATAAAAAAAAAAAATAGGGCTGGGGGTGTAGCTCGGAGGTAAAATGCCCCTGGGTTCAATCCCCAGGACTGCAAAAAAAAAAAAAAAAAAAAGAAAAAGAAAAAGAATCAGAAAAAAATAGGTGTAAGGGGTGTAGCTCAGAAGTATAATACCCCTGGATTTAATCTCTAGTATTGCAAAAAAGAAAAAGAAAAAAAAAAAAAAATCATGTATGAACAAGCAACCATCTACCTTTAAAAAGTAAACATGTACATATGTCCACCAACACTTAGGGCTAGCATATTATGAGAACAATTCTTATAGATCAAAGGTATCTACCTACAGTGCTAAGAATTTGTGATTTATGACTCTATGTCCTTGTTGGAAATTAGAATGTAATAATTAATTATTCACAAGACCCCCCAGAGGGTCAGTAGTTGTTACTGCTTGGGAACACAGACTTCTTTTATAATTGAATTTTAGTGCTTACAATATTAAATGTATGCTGCATAATTCCTTTAAATACATTTAAAATCTGTGAAATTAAAAACTGTTTACCTAAGAAATACACAGAACACAGATGATAGTTTACATAATATGCCAATTTTCTTTTTTTCCCCCACATTACTGGGAATTGAGCCCTAGGGTACTCTACCACTGAATCCCCAGCCCTTTTGTTATTTATTTATTTATTTATTTATTTGTGGTACTGGGGATTGTACTCAGGGGCATTCTACCTCTGAGATGCACCCTCAGCCCTATTTTTTATCTTTATTTTGAAACAGGGTCTCCCTAAGTTGCAAAATGCCTCACTAGGTAGCTGAGGCTGACCCCAAACCCAGACCCTCCAGTCTCAGCCTCCCAAAAGCTGGGATTACAAGCGTGCGCCACCACGCCCAGCTGAAATAACTTTTTTATAGGTGGCAAAAAGTCAATTAAATGGTTCGTTAAAAATTTTCCTGCTGGGTGTGGTAGCACATGCCTGTAATCCCAGTGTTTGAGAGGCTGAGATGGGAGGATCTCAGGATTGAGGACAGCCTCAGCAAGTAGTGAGACTCTCATCAACCTAGCGAGACCATATTTCCAAATAAGAAATAAAATCACGTTGGGGGTGTAGAACAGCCTCTGGCTTCAATCCCCAGTGCCACCAAAAATACAAAAAACAAAAAAATTCCGATAATTTCTTAGGTACTGAATTTCTGAACTTGGCTTTGTGAACCAGTCTTACCAGGAAGTCTCATCTCCAGATATCCTCGCACCCTACTAATAAGGTCAGAAGGAGGTCTCTCCCCTGATTGCCCTGTTCCAGCTTCATATGTATGAATATCCAAAAGCAACATCTCATTCAGCATGACCTGTCGAAGTTTTGGTGAGAATTCTGTTACCAACTCCAAACAAGCAGCAAATAGCTGTTTAGCATGGGAAAAGTCCTATAAAAGAAATAACAGAATAGCCTGGGTCACCTTCCTCTGAAGTCAAAAAATGTGTCTTCATGAGAAGAGTAGAAAAGAGAAGGATTAATTTAAATGATTAACACTACTTACTTCAGCGAGTAATACTACATTATCTTTTTCTTTAGCACTGATTTACTGCAATAAATAATTATTTGGTAATTACAAACATAGTAATCAATCAATATAAAATACATGTGATATTATTAAATAAGTTTTACATAAATTATAAAATAACACCTTAGAGTCACAGAGGAGCTCTCTGTAGCGTAAAAAAGAGAGTGCATCTCAGGGCCATTTACAAGATTAGAGAAGACTGGGGGATGGTATGTAAACTGACCGCCTTTCCTGCTTTCTGTATCTTGAGTATGCTAGGTGTGATCTATCTCATGCTTATCACTCCCCTCCCAAAAGTGGGAGACCAAGAGTATAAGAATCATGTGAGCCCTTTGTTTGAGGCTAAGTTCACAGCAATTGTCGACTGAGTCTTTACTGGTAAATAAAGAAACCTGATTTTCTGAAACCAAAAAAATTATAAACAAATCAAAACTTCTGTATTACATAGGTATAAAATTGTGTGACAAGCACCATTCTTTACCTAACACATTCAAAATTAGACCTTGGACCCTTTAACAGGTTTCATTCCAGTCTTTGCACACCACTCTATTACCCTATATATTGGCCACTAAATCAAATCAAAGCACTACAATCCAGACTGTTTCCTACTCACATAACTTTTCCAAAGACTAGTCTTGACTCATTTCTCTTCACATATCTTATTCCGACAGTCTGGTTTATACTCCCATCACAACAAAGATATCTAAGTCTCACAAGTCCAAGATTATCTAATCAACTAAGCATTTTTCATTTATTTTACTGGAATTAGAAGCTGTACCCCAGTGCTATGCACTGCCTTTTCTGTGACATTCTCTTTTCCCTATCATACCACTCCAGTGCTAACCATTCATCAAGCTTCAGGCTCATATTTCCAACAGCAGTCTCAAATTATACACTGTAAAAATGAACCCATTAGTGCTAGGGGTGTAGCTTAGTGATCTAGCACTTGCCTAGCATGAAAATTCCCAGCTTTTTTTTTTTTTTTTTTTTTGGTGTAGTACTCAAGATTGAACCCAGGGACATTCTACTTCTGAGCTACACTCCCAGCCCTATTTTATTTTTTATTTAGAGACAGGGTCTCACTAAGTTGCTGAGACTTGCTTCCAACCTGTAGTCCTCCTGTGTCAGCCTGCCAAGTACTGGGATTACAGGTGCACACCACCACACCCAGGGCAGAAAAGTGTTTTGTTTTTTGGTTTTTTTGCGGTACTGGGGATTGAACCCAGAGGCATTCTACCTTCAAGCTACATCTCCACCCCTATTTTTTATTCTTTATTTTGAAACAAGATCTCATCAAGTTGGCTCACTAAGTAGCTGAAACTGCCTGTGAACTTGTGATCCTCCTGTCTCAGCTTCCCAAATACCAGGATTACAAGTGTGTGCCACCACACCCGGCCAGAAAAGCATTTTTGAAGAGCATATTATGAGTTTTTTCTTTTCCTTTTTTTATAGTACTGTGGACTGAACCCAGGGGCATTCTACCTCCAAGCTACACTCCAGTCCTACTTTTTATTCTTTATTTTGAAACAGGGTCTCACTAAATTACAGAGGGCCTCACTAACTAGCTGAGGCTGGTTGTGAACCTAGATCCTCCAGTCGCAACCTCCCAATTTTTTCTTTTTTTAAAATGTGTTAGGACCAGCATAGTGGCGCATGCTTATAATCCCAATACTTGAGAGGCTGAGACAGGAGGATTGCAGGTTCTCAACCAGCCTCAGCAACTTATTGAGGCTCTCAGGCTAGAGTGTAGTTCAGAGGTAGAATGTCCCTGGGTTCAACCCTAAGTATTACACCAAAAAAAAAAAAAAAAAAAAAAGGTTGGAATCAAACCCTGGATGTCTTTCATGCTAGCCAAGTTCTCTATCATTAAGCTACATTCCTAGCACTTATGAGTTCATTTTTACAGTGTATAATTTGAGACTGCTGTTGGAAACATAAGCCTGAAGCTTGACGAATGGTCAGCACTGGAGTTGCTAATGTAGGAGTCATGGAAGATCACCTTTGAATACACAGAGCATGGAGCCCCAGGGAATGCAGAATTGGGTCTAAGAAAGAGTGGTGTGATAGGGAAAAGAGAATGTCACAAAAAAGCTCTTCTGAACAATCATGTACTGGACTGCCATCTGTTCTGATACCCAAACCAGAAACCCAAGGATCATCCTTGATTCTTTTCTTCCTCTTGCTGTCCACATCAAATCAGACACAATCCCTAGGAGGTCTAGATATTATGACCTAAATATTTCCCTAATGTTTTCTTCTATGCCTCTAATACTGTGCACCACCACTAGTTGTGTGACCTTTAAAAATTTAGTAATTTACCAGCAAAACTGAGATAAAACCTGTTGTAATAAACTCCCAGGTATTTGTGATGCACACTAAAGTTTGAGAACTGCTGCTCTCGATCAACATCATTGCTGAGAATATTGCTAAATTGCTGAGGCTGGTCTCAGCAATTTAATGAGACCTGTAATCTTCCTGTCTCAGCTTCCCAAGTACTAGGATTACAGGCATGCCCACAACATCCAAGAGCAAATATTGACTTTTACTTATTTATTTTTTTGATACTGGAGATTGAACACCAGGGGCATTCTACCTCTGAGCTCCATCCCCCAGCCCTATTTTATTTTTTTATTTTGAAACAGGGTCTTACTAAATTGCGGAGGGCCTCACTAATTTGCTGAGGCTGGCCGTGAACCTAAAATCCTCTTGTCTCAGGCTCCCAAGTACCTGGATACAAGCAAGTACTGACGTGTGTGTGTCTGGTACTGGGAATTGAACTTGGGGGCATTCTATCTATGAGATCCACCCTCGGCCCAATTTATTTTTTATTTTGACACAGGGTTTTCCTAAGCTGCCAAGGCTGGTCTTGAGCCTATGATCCTCCTGTCTCAGCCTCCCAAGTACTGATTACAAGCATGCACCATCATACCTGGCTAAATACTGACTTTTTTTTTTTTTTTTTTTTTTTTTGCTGTACTGGGGATTGAACTCAGGGGCATTCTACCTCCAAGCTATACCCCCAGCCCTATTTTTTATTCTTTATTTTGAAACAGGGTCTCACTAAGTTGTGGAGTGCCTCACTAGATAGCTGAGGCTGGCCGCGAACCTGGATCCTCTGGTCTCAGCCTCCCAAATGCTGGGATTACAAGTGTGCACCACCACGCCTGGCTAATACTGACTTTTAAATAATGAATTCTACTTTGTATTTTTTAAAACATATTCACATTTAGGGGTACATCCAACAATATGTGCAAGAGTTGTACAATGACAATTACAAAATATTGACTGAGGATATAAAAGATGCATATGTTCATGACCTGAGTCAATATTAAATAGCAATTTTTCTCCTAATTTATAAACTTACTGCAATCTGAATAAAAATCACACCACTAATCATATACACCATTCCTCCTTCAGTCATCGGAAAGCTGATTCTAAAATTTATATAAAGCTATGCATGGTGGCAGAAGCCTGTACTTGGTAGGCTGAAACAGAAGGATCACAGGTTCAAGGCCAGAGTCTCATCAACCTAGCAAGACCTTGTTTCAAAATAAATAAAAATGAAAATGAAAATAAAATAAGGCTGGGCGTGGTGGCACACACTTGTAATCCCAGCATTTGGGAGGCTGAGACCGGAGGAACACGGTTCTCGGTCAGCCTCAGCTACCTTGTGAGGCACTCTGCAACTTAGTGAGACCCTGTTTCAAAATAAAGAAAAAAAAAAAAAAAAAAA
>PVLC010020475.1:0-10021 GCA_004027655.1 Graphiurus murinus | reverse complement strand
CCCCTGAGTTCAATCCCCAGTACCGCAAAAAAAAAAAAAAAGGAAACAGAAGCTGAGAAGATAGGAACTACTTCCCTTAAAACTACATTGTCGAGCCAGGCGTGGTGGCACATGCTTGTAATCCCAGCATTTGGGAGGCTGAGACCGAAGGATCCAGGTTCTCGACGAGCCTCAGCTATTTAGTGAGACCCTCCGCAACTTAGTGAGACCCTGTTTCAAAATAAAGAATAAAAGCCGGGCGTGGTGGCGCACGCTTGTAATCCCACCATCCGGGAGGCTGAGACCGGAGGATACGGGTTCAAGGCCAGCCTCAGCTACCTAGTGAGGCACTCCGAAACTTAGTGAGACTCGGTTTCAAAATAAAGAATAAAAAATAGGGCTGGGGGTGTAGCTCGGAGGTAGAATGCCCCTGAGTTCAACCCCCAGTACCGCAAAAAAAAAAAAAAAAAAAAAAGAAAAACAGGGCTGGGGGTATAGCTTGGAGGCAGAATGCCCCTGAGTTCAATCCCCAGTACCACAAAAAAAAAAAAAAAAACTACATTGTCGCTGGGCATAGTGGTACACACCTGCAATCCCAGTACTTGAGAGAATATGACAGGAGGATCCCAGGTTTGAGGCCAGCCTCAGCAAATTAGACCCTCAGCAGCTTGGCGAAACTGTGTTTTTAAAAAGTGGGGGAGGAAGCCGGGCGTGGTGGCGCACACTTGTAATCCCAGCATTTGGGAGGCTGAGACCGGAGGACCTGGATTTGACACCAGCCTCAGCTACCTAGTGAGGCACTCCACAACTTAGTGAGACCCGGTTTCAAAATAAAGAATAAAAAATAGGGCTGGGGGTATAGCTCGGAGATACAATGCCCCTGAGTTCAATTCCCAGTATTGCAAAAAAAAAAAAAAAAAGTGGGGGAGGAAAGAGGTATAACTCAGAAGCAAAATGCCCCTAGGATCAGTCCCCAGTACCAACAAATATGTAAGTAAATAAAACTCCATCATCTACATGGACTACTTTTACTGTGATTCAGCGAGGACCCTGCCAGCCCAGAAATAACCACCCCTTTAATAAAGCTCACAGGAGTATTTACAACTTGATTGAATATTGATTCCCCATCCACCCCAATGCCAGACTCACCTCACTTAACAAATAACACTCTAATCATAGCTGGCTCCAGTTTCCTCATACACCATCCTTTTTTTTGCAGTACTGGGGATAGAACCCAGGGGCATTCTACCTCTGTTACATCTCCAGCCCTATTTTTATTCTTTATTTTGAAATAGGGTCTCACTAAGTTGCAGAGGGCCTCACTAAGTTGCTGAGGCTGGCCACGAACCTGCGATCCTCCTGTCTCAGCCTCCCAAGTACTGGGATTACAAGCGTGTGCCACCACACCCAGCCTATCCTTTCTTGTCTGAGTTTTTCCTCACAGTATTATTCTATGCCTTCAATGTCTTTGATCGTCTTCTTTAAATAGTGAACTGATTTAGGCTTCACTTGTTTTGGAAATTCTACCTTCTAAATATTATCTTTAACCTCCCTATAGAATAGGAAAAGTATTAGTTGTATAATTTGCTATCTTACATGATTTAATAGTTTACTTATAAACTGAGCGTGGTGGCACACGCTTGTAACCCCAGTACATGGGAGGCTGAGACAGGAGGATCACAGGTTCGCAGCTGGCCTCAGCTACTTAATGAGGCCTTCTGCAACTTAGTGAGACCCTGTTTCAAAATAAAGAATAAAAAATAGGGCTGGGGGCGTAGCTCAGAGGTAGAATGCCCCTGGGTTCAATCCTTTGTTCTGCAAAAAAATAAAAATAAAGATAATAGCTTACTAGCTGGGCATGGTGGCGCATGCTTGTAGTCCCAGTACTTGGGAGGCTGCAACTGGAGGATCTAGGTTCCCAGCCAGCCTTGGCTACTTAGTGAGGCCCATTGTAACTTAGTGAGACTCTGTTTAAAAATAAAGAATAAACTGGGCGTGGTGGCGCATGCTTGCAATCCCAGCATTTGGGAGGCAGAGACTGGAGGATCCGGGTTCTCAGCCAGCCTCAGCTGCTTAGTGAGGCCCTCTGAAACTTAGTGAGACCCTGTTTCAAAATAAAGAATAAAAAACAGGACTGGGCTGTAGCTCAGAGGTAGAATGCCCCCAGGTTCCATCCTCAGCACTGCAAAAAATAAAAAATAAAAATAAAGAATAAAAAATAGGGCTGGGGGTGTAGCTTGGAGGTAGAATGCCCCTTGGTTACATACCCAGGCCCAGTGGCGAATACCTATAATTCCTATACTTGGGAGGCTAACATAGGAAGACTGCAAGTGAGGCTGGACTCAGCAACACAGTGAGACCCTGTTTCAACATAAAAATAAAATAGGACTGGGGTGTTGCCTGGAGGTAGAATGCCCCTGGGTTTCATCCCCAGTCTCTCACACACATTGCTAAACATGAATAATACTTTCTCATGTCCTCTAGATTTTTTTGGAAAGGGGGGGGGGGGCGTGCGTGCTGGGGATTGAACCCAGGAGCATTCTATCTCTGAGCTATACCCTAGTCCAATTTTAGTTTTTATTTTGAAACAGGGTCTTGCTAGGTTGCTGAGACTGTCCTCTAATCTGTGATTCTCCTGTCTCAGCCTGCCAAGTACTGGAATTACAAGCTTTTTTTTAAAGAGACCGAGTCTTTCTTTTTTTTTTTTTTTTTCCCCAGTACTGAGGATTGAACTCAGGGGCATTCTACCTCCGAGCTATACTCCCAGCCCTATTTTTTATTCTTCATTGTGAAACCGAGTCTCACTAAGTTGCAGAGTGCCTCACTAGGTAGCTGAGGCTGGCCTCGAACCCGGATCCTACAGTCTCAGCCTCCCAAATGCTGGGATTACAAGCGTGCGCCACCACGCCCGGCTTGAGACAGAGTCTTTCTATGTTGCCCAGGATAGCCGTAGACTTCTGGGCTCAAGTGATCCTTCCTGCCTCAGCCTCCCAAGTGATTGGGACTATAGGCATGCACCACCACACTTGGTTTCTAGATTTTTAAAAAGACATAGAGCAGCTGGGTGTGGTATCACATCCTTGTAATCCCAGTACTTGGGAGGCTGAGACCAGAGGATCCGGGTTCGAGGCTGGCCTCAGCTACCTAGTGAGGCACTCTGAAACTTAGTGATACCCTGTTTCAAAATAAGGAATAAAAAATAGGGCTGGGGGTATAGCTCGGAGGTAGAATGCCCCCAGGTTCCATCCCCAGTACTGCAAAAAAAAAAAAAAAAAAGACATAGTGCAATATCCATATATCCAAGACCACTCTGGTATAATTATCAGGATAACGGAAAAAGAACCAACTAAAACAACTTTCAAAGAGCGTTTCAGGCCTATCCTTTTACACCTTTACTATGATTTTAATAACAAAAAAAGACAACAGGTTTTGGTTCCTGAGTTTTTGCTAAAATTAAGCCATACTCATAACAAGTGTTTGCATACTTTCACTCACCTTAACAGTACTGCAGTGTAAACCTTTGGCCATGAGAATATAAACCAAATCTCTTGTTAAACTGTCCTTAATTCCCAGGATAACACCACTATACACAGAAGGTACTTCCCACTAGAAGAAATAAAAATACATAAACACATTCACAAAAAGAAAACCGTATCTAGATGAGAATCTTTTAGTAATTTTCAATAACAAAATAATCACTCATAAATCCTAAGAGAAAGGAAAATGAGAAACATGAAATGCTAATCCAAATGAACATTTTCACTATGAGCCACAATAATTCACTGAACTGGAACTTTCTGAAGAAGAGACAGGGAAAATAGAGCATATGTTTTAACTCATGTGATCCTCACAATGATAGGAGAAGGTACTATTATCTCCATTATACAAATAAGAAAACTAAAGCACACAGAAGTAACTTGTCTAAGCAGCTAGTCAGATAGAGATTGAATTCAAACTCAAGAAGGCAGTTAGTCTCAGAACTGCGTCTCATCAACTTTTATACTATACTTCTTTACCTTAAATATTAATATTATAAGCCAGGCATACTGGCACACAGCTGTAATCTCAATACTTGAAAGACTGAGATAGGAGGATTGAAGATTCCAGGCCAGCCTCAGCAACTTAGCAAGACTCTGTTTCCAAATTAAAAATAAAAATAGGAAAGCCAGGCGTGGTGGCACATGCTTGTAATCCCAGCATTCGGGAGGCTGAGACCAGAGGATCCGGGTTCGAGGTCAGCCTCAGCTACTTAGTGAGGCACTCCGCAACTTAGTGAGACTCGGTTTCAAAATAAAGAATAAAAACTGGGGCTGGGGGTATAGCTCGGAGGTAGAATGTCCCTGAGTTCAATCCCCAGTACCGCAAAAATAAATAAATAAATAAATAAAAATAGGAATGCGGGTTTGGCATAAAGGTAGAAGGCCCCTGGGCTTCATGTACCACCAAAAAAAAAAAACACTACTTTTATTTTTCCATTCAAGTAACTTTTAAACAATAACCTCAGAAATAGGTAATCAAATTAGGTAGAAGTTTTTTAAAGAACATTTATAACCACAATGCTCTATAGAGAAATTTTAGTAAATCTGTTTCAAGGTGTAGGCTTAAGATTTGAAGACTGTATTAAAAAGCAAAAACAAGATGGGTGTAGCAGCATATACCTATAATTCTGGCTACTTAGGAGGCTGAGGAAGAAGAATAGCAAGTTTGAGGCCTGTGTAATTTAGACTGTCTCAAATTAAAAATTAAAAAGGGCTGGGGATGTAGCTCAGCTAAAGAATGCGCCTGGATTTGATCACTGGCAATGGGGTAAGGGATACATAGAACATATAAGCTCAAGAGCTGGGCGTGGTGGCCCACACTTATAATCCCAGCATTTGGGAGGCTGACATTGGAGGATCCGGGTTCACGGCCAGCCTCAGCTACCTAATAAAGCACTCTACAACTTAGTGAGACCTTGTTTCAAAATAAAGAATAAAAAATAGAGCTGGGGGTATAGCTCGGAGGTAGAATGCCCCTGAGTTCAATCCCCGGTACCGCAAAAAATAAATAAAAGCTCAAGATTATATAAATAATACACATTACACATATATTTACAGATGTATTTTAAATGCATTTTGACAACAAATTAATATAAACTCATTTTCTGATGTTATTAACTAGATAGTATCTTCTTTTCTCTTATATTTTCTATTTTTTTCTGTCAATGTATGTTAAAAGTACAATTACGGTTGTGTGAAGGTTCTGAATTAAGTAAAAGGGGTCCTTATTCTCAAAAAAGACAGGGAATGGCTGGTGACCAACTGTAATCCTAGTACTTGGGAGACTGAGACAGGAGGATCACAGATTTGAGGACAGCCTCAGCAACTTAACAAGACCCTGTTTCAAAATAACAAAAAGGTCTAGGGGAGCCGGGCCTGGTGGCGCACGCTTGTAATTCCAGCATTTGGGAGGCTGAGACAGGAGGATCCGGGTTCGAGGCCAGCCTCAGCTACCTAGTGAGGCCCTCTGCAACTTAGTGAGACCCTGTTTCAAAATAAAGAATAAAATAGCCGGGCGTGGTGGCGCACGGTTGTAATCCCAGCATTCGGGAGGCTGAGACTGGAGGATCCGGGTTCGCGGCCAGCCTCAGCTACCTAGTGAGGCCCTCTGCAACTTAGTGAGACTCGGTTTCAAAATAAAGAATAAAAAATAGGGCTGGGAGTATAGCTCGGAGGTAGAATGCCCCTGAGTTCAATCCCCAGTACCGCAAAAAATAAAAAATAAATAAATAAATAAATAAATAAATAAAATAAAGAACAAAAAATAGGGCTGGGGGTGTAGCTCAGAGGTAGAATGCCCGAGTTCAATCCCCAGTACTGCAAAAAAAAAAAAAAGAATAATAAAATATAGGGCTGGGGGTATAGCTCAGAGGTAGAATGCCCCTGCGTTCAGCACCCAGAACAGCAAAAAAAATTAATTAAAAAAAATAGGATTGGGGGTATAGCTTGGAGGTAGAATGACCCTGAGTTCAATCCTCAGTACTGCAAAAAGTAAAATAAAATAGGGCAGGGGGTATTGCTCAGAGGTAGAATGTCCTTTGGGTCAATCCCCAGAACCAAAAAAAAAAAAAAAAAAAGAAGGAACTAAGGAAAGAAGGTAGGGAGGGAGAGAGTAAAGGTAATTCATACCTGTTCCTAACAGGTTTCTTACCTTATTAGACACTGTCCAAAATTGGCGCTCTGAAGTCATACCATGCAATTCGATTAAAATCTGTCGAATCCTCCAGGGATCCACTGACAATATAAGCTGATGTTCCAACTGGCCAATGTTGACACTTGCTGAGGCTAAGAAGAGAAGGCAATTCTGTTTCAATAATGATTTAATTCAAAGATATGTGTAAAACTATAAGAATAACTGGGGAAAACTTTGTTTTTAAGTAATGTAAACTGAAAGCACCTATCATTTTGAGAAATGACTCAATATAATGTAAATTATGTATTAACTTTATCTTCACACAGAAAACCTATCATGATTTAGATTATATCTGCATTCAGTAAATGAATGATTTTTTTTAAAAAGTGAAAACAAAAAATTAATGTCAGTAATTGGTTTGTGAAAAACAATATTTAGCTTATATGGAAAGAATTAACCCATATACAGATTCCTACTTTTTTTTTGCGGTACTAGGGATTGAACTCAGGGGCATTCTACCTCCGAGCTATACCCCCAGCCCTAGTTTTTATTCTTTATTTTGAAACCAGGTCTCACTAAGATGCGGAGTGCCTCACTAGGTAGCTGAGGCTGGCCGCGAACCGGGATCCTCCGGTCTCAGCCTCCCAAATGCTGGGATTACAAGCGTGCGCCACCACGCCCGGCTAGATTCCTACTTTTTAACATGAGTTAATGAAAGCATGTATAAAATGAAGATTTTGCCAGACATGGTGATACATACTTGTAATCTTAGTACTTGGGGGGCTGATACAGGAAGATCACAGATTCAAGGCTAGCCTCAGCAAAATAAAAACTACAATTGGGCTATGGGTATAGTTAAGAGGTGGAATGCCCCTGGATTCAATCTCCAGTATCACAAAAAATAATAATAATAGTAATAAATTTCAGCTAGGTGAGGAAGTGCACATTTGTAATCCCAGTACTTGGGAGGCTGAGAAAGGAGGATCACAGGTTCGAGGCTAGCCTCAGATACTAAGTGAGGCCCTCTGCAACTTAGTGAGACCCTGTTTCAAGATAAAAAATAAAATAGGGATGGGAGTGTGGCACTGAGGTAGAATGCCCCTGGGTTCAATCCCCAGTACCTCATAATAATAATAATAATAATAATAATAATAATAATAATAATAATAATAAATTTTGAGTAATAAACATTAAAGATGTGTGTGTTTAGCCTGCAAGGTGACACATGTCTGTAATCCCAGTACTTGGGAGACTGAGACAAGAGGAGCATAGGTTCAAAGCCAGTCCAGTAACTTAGCAAGACCTTGTTTCAAAATAAAAAAATAAAAATGGCTAGGGTAAGCCGGGCGTGGTGGCGCACACTTGTAATCCCAGCATTTGGGAGGCTGAGACCGGAGGATCCGGGTTCACAGCCAGCCTCAGCTACCTAGTGAAGCATTCTGCAACTTAGTGAGACCCTGTTTCAAAATAAAGAATAAAAAGTAGGGCTGGGGCTATAGCTCAGAGGTAGAATGCCCCCAGGTTCCATCCCCCAATACCACACACACACAAAAAAATCCCTCCTTAAGCTCAGCTATCATATTGTCTTAATAACACATTTCTGCCAGGCATAGGGGCACATGCCTGTAATTCCAGTACTTGGGAGGCTAAGACAGGAGGAGTACTAGCCTCAACTACTTAGCGAGGTCCTGTTTCAAAATATAGAATAAAATAGGGCTGGGGATATAGCTCGTAGGTAGAATATCCCTGGGTTCAATCCCCAGTACCTTAAAGAAAAAGAAAAAAGGCTAGGGGTGTAGGTCAGAGGTAGAATGTCCCTGGATTCAAGTCCCAATACCACAAAACAAAGAAAAAAAAATGCATTTCTGACACTGTTATTCTTCTCCTTTACAAATCAACATTCAACCAGTTCAAATCTAGTGAGACTCAAAGCAGCTAAAATTTTGCTTTTGCTAAACCAACTGAATTCTTTGCTTCATCTATATAAAGTTTTCAAGCTTATGTTTCTTATTAGCAAAGAACACTGAGCAGGACATGGTGGCACGCACCTGTAATCCTAGTACATGGGAAGCTGAGACAAGAGGAACACAGGTTCGAGGCCAACCTCAGAAACCTATTGAGACCCTCAGCAACTTAGTATGACTGTTACAAAAAAAAAAAGAGGGGAGGGGCTGGGGGCATAGCTCAGAGATGTCAAATGCCCCTAGGTTCAATCCCCAGTACTCAAAAAAAAAAAAAAAAAAAAGTAAATAAACAGCACTGTACTTTCTATTTTCTACTTCTGATGAATAAAAGCAAAAATTAAAGAAAATATCAAATAAATAAGGCAGAAATGGTGATGTTGTCAAAGCTGAATGTTTGCCAACAGATACTGGCACAATGATACAGGCTGAAATACATCAAAATCTCTACTTTTGTGGAGCCCGGTATCCCTTACCACTCCCCTCCCCTTTCTTGTTTTTATCTCTGAAAACATATTAGCAGTAGTGTTATCTTGGTCTATTTCCTCAGCTAAAATCTTTTATGTATCTATGCCTAAATCTTCATTAACAATACCCTCTGCAGAGACCCAGCACTTAACTGCTCAAACAGTTAAATCTAATGACAGCAGACAAGTAAAATTCTATTATCAACATTATCAATACATGTATAAACTAAAACAGTAAAAGGGAAGCCTTAAATATTTTTCCGTGTTGATTTGAATAGAGTGGCAAAATGTGCCCGCAGTCTAGCTGGCAGACAGAGAGCTAACCTGGGATATCATAAAATGAAGTTACAGGTTTAATGCACAGATTTACTCTAGGGGATCTCTTCCTCATCTGATCAACAAGTAGCTTTCGTTCTTCATCTTTCAACAATGTAATGAAAAGCTCATGTGAAGAAATCATGAAAACATACTGCAGATCTTCCAAACCCAGACACACATTCCTAGATCAGTAGGAAATATTATGAAACAAAAGAGTAGATAATTTAGTTTGGGAAAAACAATCATTATCAATCAATTTTTATTAATATGCCATTTTAAAAGCCACCATTTCATAAACTATAACAATACTTATAAATAGATTTCAAAATTTCCCTTTGGTCATTATTTAATTATAACATCAATGCTACATATATAAAAACTATATAATCCTAAAATTTCATGTATACTTAATCTTAACTCATTTTACAAATATAAGTTACTGCCTCGTTATTAGATATGTAGGGTAAATACTTTTAAAAGATAATATTCTCACAGGATTAAGTTAAAAGTTAAACAAAAAAAAGAGAAAGAACTTACTTTAGAAAAGCAGCCATGTTTCCTTTCAAAGAATCTGAAGCTTTTTCTAAATTTATTGATCTTGAACATACCTAGGAATTTGAGTAATTTTTATTTGAATATAGTTACATTAAGAAAGGTAGATCAAGCCGGGCATGGTGGCGCATGCTTGTAATCCCAGCATTTGGGAGGCTGAGACCAGAGGACCCGGGTTCACGGTCAGCCTCAGCTACCTAGTGAGGCACTCTGCAACTTAGTGAGACCCTGTTTCAAAATAAAGAATAAAAAATAGAGCTGGGGCCGGGCGTGGTGGCGCACGCTTGTAATCCCAGCATTCGGGAGGCTGAGATCGGAGGATCCGGGTTCGCAGCCAGCCTCAGCTATCAGGTGAGGCACTCCGCAACTTAGTGAGACCTAGTTTCAAAATAAAGAATAAAAATATAGGGCTGGGGGTATAGCTCGGAGGTAGAATACCCGAGTTCAATCCCCAGTACTGAAAAAAAAAATAGAGCTGGGGGTATAGCTCAGAGGTAGAATGCCTCTGAGTTCAATCCCCAGTACCGCAAAAAAAAAAAAAAAAAAAAAAAAAAAAAAAAAAAAAAAAAAAAA
>PVLC010020474.1:0-29220 GCA_004027655.1 Graphiurus murinus | reverse complement strand
TTCAGCGTCATCTGCAAACGTGGAGATGTAATTAGACAACTCTCCCCCCCCCCGCCCCGATCGTTAGTAACGATTTTAAATAAGCCGAGGCCTGGCCCCCAGCCAGGATGAATTTCCTGGTTTCCACCTGTCTGTCCAGAGAGGCGCCCCGCCCTTACTGTGGGACAGCCAGGTCTTGCAGCAGAAGTTCCACAATGGCTTGACCTGCTGGGAATCCTTGGGTAGAACTTTCTCAGAGGTTTCTAGAAAATCCAGACAGGCGGGATCCTCTGATAATACTGTATGCACGTGCTTCTTTATCTGCTCGGCGACACTGGTACATCACCGCGCACTCCACGTTCTCTGGGCATCCAGGCTGTGCCAGGACCGTGCCGGGCATGGCTTCCCGCATCCCGGTGTCTTTTCTCCATCACCTTTAGACTACAGGAGGCAGAACGCGCCAGCCCTCCGCCGGCGTGGTTCCCAGAACCCGGCACCAGGTGGAAATTGTTTAACTAGATTCCCATGACTGGAAAATTCTGGTAATTGTGTAATAACAACAGCAACAGCACTCAGCAATTACCCAGGGTTTTTCATCTTCAGACCACTTTACCCACATTAACTAATTAAGTCTCCCAGCCTCTCTTGGAGGCGGGGAAGGCTGCCGGCCCCAGAATCCCGCTGGTGCGCAAGCTCGTTTAATGAGGGCCGCCCTTCTGGAGGGGCTGGGGCTCCCCGGGGGCCAGCCTCTGTCTGCACTTGGGCCTCCAAGACTCCTCCTGGCCATTGCTCCCAGCCCCAGCCCAGCTGGGCCGGGGCAAGGGAAGCCTGGGGCTTCCGTGAACTCTGCCACCTGAGCTGCAGCGCGTCCCTTGGCCCCGCCCAGGAGGCGGGGCTTGGCCCCCAGGAAGCGCACCCTTGACTCTGGCCCTGCCTGTTCCGGGGCACCAGCCCCCCCCCCCCATTGGCTCTCACTCTCCACTCTTTTTGTTTCTCCTTTAACCGCCCCCAACTTTGAAGACCTAGATCTGCACCCCAGGAGCCCGGTGCCCAAGCCCAGGTCATGCTCTCTTTTGTGTGTGTGTGTGTGTGTGGTACTGGGGATTGAACTCAGGGGCATTCTACCTCCGAGCTATACCCCAGCCCTATTTTTTATTCTTTATTTTGAAACAGGGTTTCACTAAGTTTTGGAGGGCCTCACTAGCTAGCTAAGGCTGGCTGTGAACCTGGATCCTCCTGTCTCAGTCTCCCAAGTACTGGGATGACAAGCCTGCGCCACCACGCCCGGCTGCCAAGCTCTCTTTTAATGGGTCCTCTACTTCCCCTACTGACCCTTACCTCACCACAGAGGGGACCTTGACCGCTGTGGGCTCTTGATGTGAAGACAAGCATGCCAGCAGCCTCGGCGTTGGCCTGAGGGGCTTGCAGGCTGGCACAGGAGCCTTCCAGCCTGGCCTGCCTTACTGCTCCTGCACCCTGCGGGACCCCACCAGGCTCCCTGCTCCTGGTTTTGGTTCTTGTGCTGATGCTGATAGGACTTCTGCTGCTCTTGGCACTGAGGCTGGCGCACAGCCCTCCTACCCACTGTCCAGTGAGTCCCAGGGCCCCAGGGCCCAGGCAGAGTGGAGTTGAGGAGATCCCGGCTCTGAGCTCAGACTGGGCATGAATTCTGTGTCTTCTGAGCACTGAGGCTCCATCCCTTTTCTTTCTGGGAACCAGACAACAATGCACTTGCAGTCGGGTGTGGTGGCACACGCTTGTAATCCCAGTACTTGGGAGACTGTGACAGGAGGATTGCAGGTTGGAAGCCAGTCTCAGCAACTTAGTGAGGCCCTGCACAACTTAGTGAGACCCTGTTTCCAAATAAAATATAAAAAATAGGTCTGGGGGCATAGCCTGGAGGTAGAATGCCCATGGGTTTTATCCCTAGTACTGCAAAAAAAAAAAAAAAAAAAAAAGAAAGAAAGAACACGTGTGAGGTTTACAATTGAGGCCTGGCATGTGGCTGGCTCTCAGAAAGTCATCTTTGAAAACAGAGGCACCCACTGGGAGCTCCGTGCAAGAGACTCACTCCTGCACCCCTTTCCCTGGAGCGCCCAGCACACACCCAGAAATGGCAGTAGAAGGTCACAACTCCATGCGTGGAAGCCCAGGAGGACCTCTTTCCCATCTGTAGCAGGGAAAGAGAGAATTGAGAGGGAAAAGGCAGCTCCCGGGGGCCACGGACCCCAGGGCATCTGCCCAGCAGGTGCCACCCGCCCTGACCCGTCTCAGGAAACAGAACCCTGGCATTTCCTTGCGCCTCCAGGTCTCGGCTCCCGGCCTTCCGTCCTGCGTGGTCCCTCAGTGGAGGACAGAGGGGGATGCAACCTCCCTCCCCTGGCCTTCATGAGCAGCCTCCTTTCTGGGGCAACCGTCCCCACCCGCCCCATCCCTTTGCCCAGAGCCAAGAGGACAGGTGGCAAGCCGCCCAGGCCAGTTGGAGTGTGGACAAGAGGATTTTTCTCTGCCTTGCAGCCCGGTGACACCCTCAGCCCTGCGCTGCCTGGTATCATCATTTATTCATTCCCTAATAAATCCTGCCCTTCTTTCTGCCGGCTCTGCACTCTTAGTTTACGGGCTTCTCCCCTCGTTGTTTATCAAGCACCCAGGTACAGGGGAAGCTGCGCCTCTTGAGATCGGGCTCACAGGGCGCTCGGCATCTGCATAAATGGCGCTAATATGACAGACGCGGTAATGGAAGGGGCTTGGGGGGCAGCGAACGAGGCTGATTTACTCGCTCCTCTCCCTCCCTGGGGCGGGCGTTGCGTGGGCCCACCCCCAGCGGCAAGTGGGGAGGTGTGTGGCCCTATTACACGCCATTATGACTTTCCGGGTAATGTATACATTTTCACTATCGCGCAGCTCCTCCTTCATTTTTCATGAGAACTGGCACGAGATGGATGAGGAAGCCACGGAAGAAACGGGGCGCCACGCCACTCTGATTTATTGACCACTTAGCATTGATGAAGCTGCAAACAAGAGTCAAACAGCTGTTGCAGCTGCATTTTTCTTTATCAAAACCAACAGCTTCTTGCATTTTTAACCGCTTCTCCCACGGCTGTCCTGCTTACTCCACAGAAAGGGGTGCCAGCCCTGGGTCCCCCCCACCCCATCCCTGGCATCGGAGGAGCCAGGGTGGGAAGGCATTAGAGGAGTCAGGGCGGGAAAGTGGGACTCCCCGACTGGTACCCAGCCTCTGAGCATCCACCTGGGAGTGTCCAGGAGGAGGTGAGAGCCCCTTGGTGGGTCTCAGTGGCACGCCGACGACTGACCCCAGGAGTAGAAGTCCAGGAGGACCTCTTTCCCTTCTGTAACAGGGAAAAGAGAATCAGGAGGGAAAAGGCAGCCCCCGGGGGCCAGCAGACCCCAGGGCATCTGTGCAGCAGGGCTGGGCTCAGCATGGCAGGAAGCAGGTGTGGGGCTCAGTTTTCCCCTGCAAACTAGACTCCTCTCCTGCCTCTGTCTCAAACCCGGAATGCATCACTGAACACCCACTCAAAGGTGGTGTCGATGGCCTTGAACCTGAGCCCCGGCTGGCCTCAGGCCTGTCCTGTGCCCTCTACCTGCCTCACCTCCCTCCCAGCAAGGTCAAGGCCTAACTGTCTCCCAGCCCAAAGAGCAGGCACTGAGGCTGGTGTGGTCCCCTGCTTTAAGGGCCCACTCCCAGCCCCTTCCTGGCTCCCCCCGCCCCGCACCCTACCCTGAACCTCTCAGAAACCAGAGGCTGCAGGCACCGTGGAACCTTGCTCCAGGCTGCAAATCAGAGCTCTCTGCGGGCTGGGGGAGCCCGGCATCTCCCCTCAAGTCTCAGCGCCACGTCTCCCCAGCACAGATGCCCCGTGCATGAGCGAACTGCGTCTCTCTGCCGCACCTCTCTCTCCTTGGCTCTGCTGCTCCGCCCCTGACCTCCTCTGTCCCCCCAGCCATGCCCTGTGGTTCAGCCCTCCAAGCCCGGGTTCTGCCCTGGGGACTGAGTCCTTCTCTCCCTAGCTGAGGACTCTGCCAAGGGAATCCTGGGCCCGGGGCTGGTGAGGTAAGTCAGAGAGAACACTGTGCATTCCTCCTATCTGCTGCTCCCCGGCCTGTGTCTCCCGGGCTCCTCCCAGGAGGAGAGCTGATAAGTTCTACAGTGTATGAGGCAGGAGCCCTGCTGCACAGGAATTCAAACCATGGGGGATGCAGAGCCCCCCCCTCACCCGCCGCCGCCCCCACCCCAGCTGCTGCCCACCTTGGCCACACAGTCCCACACCCTCGTGGAGCTGGCGGCCCTTTCTTGTTCAAAGCAGCTTCATTTCCTGAAATGCCCCATCACCTTACCAAATGGGGGCCCAGCTCAGCCGGGGGATGTCACTGGCCACAGCCAGGGGCAGAGGGGACCTTCAGGAAGATCGGACAGAGTGGTGTGGACGGCGGGACAAATCGGGCCGGGAGCTGCCTTGGAGCCGCTGCAAGGTGGGGGCGGGAGGTGGTGCGGGGCCTCAGACCAGGCCAGAGAGGGGACACAGAGGCTAAGGGGAGTCCTTGAGCAGCTGAAGCCCAACTGCCCCAGAGACTCGGGGAGTGTGCCAGGCCCTGTCTCCAAGAGCTACGGATGGCTGTTACCTTTGACTTTGAACTACCATGGGCTCCCAAACCCTGTTCCAAGAGCATTAAAGTCCCAAGAGGCTCAGGTTCATGGGCAGATGGGTTTGGAAAAGCTCGCCTGCTGCAGTGCCACAGAGAGGTTGTGCTGTCCACAAGGCCTTCAAGGCTCTGATAAGTCCTGCACTAAAGGGCCTCTTGAACCTCCAGCCTGCGCTCTCTGTAAGACGTTCTCCTGTGCGTTGAGAGGTGAAGGTCCTCGGCTAGTTCTCTCTACTCGATTCATCCTCGTGGGCCAAGCGAGAAGGCCTCCAAGGGCCTGGCTAACCATGGCTTCTCCTGGCTAACAATGGCTTCACCCTTCTGTTACCTTCGCTCTGAGTGAGTTCTCCACCTGGAAGTTGGGACAGAAGGAAGTGGAGGCCAGCAAACCCAAACCCCACATTTTCAGACCAAAAAAAAAAAAAAAAACAATGGGGGGGTGCAACTGGGCTGAGGGAAGAGGATGGCAGAGTGCTCCCTCCCGGGCCCCAGGTGCCCGCTGGGTGCTGGCAGCTCAGATCGGGTGCTCGCTGCACATGAGGCAGGGTCCCCGCCGTCCCGAGCTCACACCTGTGACTGAGGCCAAAGCTGAGAAGCGATTGAGCAGAGCTTGCGGGTGAGTGTGAGAAAGGAGGCAAAGAGGCCGCACTTGGCGGGCAGAGCCGGCGGGACAGGAACCGTGGTCCATGGAGGCTACTGAGCAAGGTTTCCACAAGAGAGGCATGCTGTCAGGAGATCCGGAGCAGATCAGCCAGAGAGGAGAGGATTGGGGAGCAGGAGGAGCACGAGGGGAGGCAAGGGGTTCAGGAAGCAAGGAGAGACTGGAGAGAGAAACAGAGGTGGAGCGCGGGGCTTGTTCTCAGGGCCAGGCTAGTCACCAGATCCCTCCTGCTGGTGCTAGAAGAACAGACGGGGGAGAGGGGCGACAGGAAGGGAGGAGGCCCAGGGGGCTCCCAGAGCCACACAGAGGGCAGAGGGCGCTCCCCGGGCCGGGTGGGCAGGCTGGCTGACTTGGAGGTTGGAGGGAGAAAGGAAGATGGCAGTGGGCTGCAGACAGGCTGGCTGCAGGTTGCAGAGCTGAAGGCTGGGGAAGGTGGTACATCCCTCATTAGGTGTGGCTGGGTGGCCAGGTCTGCAGGTGTGTTGGGCGTGGCTGGGATGGGTCAGGTGTGCAGGTGTGTTGGGCGTGGCCTGGAATGGGCCAGGTGTGCAGGTGTGTCGGGCTTGGCCTGAGATGGGCCAGGTCTGCAGGTGTGTTGGGCGTGGCTGGGGTGGACAGGTGTGCAGGTGTGTTGGGCTTGACTGGGGTGGGCAGGTCTGCAGGTGTGTTGGGTGTGGCTGGGGTGGGCAGGTGTGCAGGTGTGTTGGGCGTGGCTGGGTGGACTGGGTCTGCAGGTGTGTTGGGCATGGCTGGGGTGGGTCAGGTCTGCAGGTGTGTTGGGCGTGGCTGGGTGGCCAGGTCTGCAGGTGTGTTGAGTGTGGCTAAGATGGGCCAGGTCTGCAGGTGTGTTGAGTGTGGCTAAGATGGGCCAGGTCTGCAGGTGTGTTGGGGTGGCTGGGGTGGACTGGGTCTGCAGGTGTGTTGGGCGTGGCCTGGGTGGGCCAGGTCTGCAGGTGTGTTGGGCGTGGCCTGGGTGGGCCGGGTCTGCAGGTGTGCTGGGTGTGGCTGGGGTGGGCAGGTGTGCAGGTGTGTTGGGTGTGGCTGGGGTGGGCAGGTCTGCAGGTGTGTTGGGTGTGGCTGGGATGGGCCAGGTCTGCAGGTGTGCAGAAAGCCCACGTGCAGCTGGGTGTTCCTGAGGCTCCAGGGGAGCTTGAGGCAGGGCTGCAGAGAGACACCTGGGCCCTGGGGTCTGGTGGACTTGAGGCCGGATACTGACTGGGGTCACCATGGAGAGAGATGAAGGGGGCCTGGGGGAGGGCGTGTGTAAAGGTCAGAATGGGCGCCCATGGAGGAAGGCGGGTGTGTGTGAGGATCAGGTCAGCTCGGGCTGCCAGAGGTGCCCTTTAGCAGCAGGGCTTCTGAGCAGCCGTCAGCAGACCCCCTAGGAGTTGAACTCCAATCACGCGATCGATCGTTCTCTTGGGAAGAATCTCAGGACTTTGTTTCGGTGTGGTTTGGTTATGGTGGCAATTGGTGGTGAGAACAGCAGGGTTCCCAGCCACCCATGTGGCACTGGAGCCTTTCCGAGGCCCCGCCATAGCTCTGCGAGGCAGCCCTGGCGAGGAAGGCCCAGCCCAGTTTCCATTTACAGATGAGGAGCTTGAAGCACCAAGAGACAAGATAGAACCTCTCAGTCCATGGCTCTTTCTAGAACACTCTCAAACTTTCCAGAGATTCCTCTGACTTATCCATGGCTTCCTCAACTCCACCACCGACTACTCCATGGGGCTCCCTCCCCTTGGCCTTATTTTTTTCCTTCAGGATAAAGGCTTGAACCCAGGGGCATTCTATCTCAGAGCTATGCCCCCAGACCTATTTTATTTTTTTTACTTTGAAACAAGGTCTCACCAAGTTGCTAAGGCTAGCCTCAAACAGGCAGTCCTCCTGTCTCAGCCTCCTAGGTACTGGGATTACAAGTGTGCACTACCATACCAGCTCCCCTTGGCCTTTACCATCTACCCGAATTCCAGAACATCTGGGGGTTTTCCTTCAAAGGTCATGCTCACTTTGCAGGGGGGGGGGGTCTCGAGCATCCTCGTGGGAATCCCATAGCCCAGCACGGAACTGCCCCCAATCCCACTGCATGGTTGGCTCCAACTATGTTGAATACACCACAGAACCAATGCATTAGGACTCTAAGGTAAATATATTTTTCTGCCAAAAATACCCCATAAAATGTATAGCTAATGAATAAAATCTTGACGTTGCCAAAAAGCTATGTGTGCCCCAAATTTCCAAAGATACTTCAATCACCCTGTGTCTTACAGCCAGCCCCAGCCAGGAGATCGCGCTTAACATTCCATGTGGGGGGTCCCGGCTCAGGCACCCACAGGGGTGGAATCTGGGTTAAAGAGATACGCAGAGCTCGGCAAGCCCGCTTCCCATCTCCTGACCCAAACCTGGTCTCCTCACCCTGAGGGCTAGGTCTCCCTGCTCACTGAGTCAAAGCAACCAGGACAGGAGGGCCCGGGAGAGGACCCCAGCTGGACTCCTGCCCGTTGGGAGGGAGCAGATCTAGAATGCAAAGTCGGTGGTTACTGATGTGGGGTTCACCGGCTGCTCGATTTATAGACCCCTGAAGTGGAATGTTGATGTGCCTTGGGGTGCTTTCTGCGGAAGAGTGGGGTATCCCAGCCTTCATCAGATTCTCAAAGAGGCCCAGACTCCGAGAAGGCTAAGCACCAGCCCAACGTGGCGGGCAGCCTCCTAGGAAGGCCTCTGTTCAGAAACGCTTCCCTAGCCGGGCATAGTGGTGCTCACTTGTAATCCCAGCATTTGGGAGGCTGAGACTGGAGGATCCCGGTTTGAGGCCAGCCTCAGCTGCCTAGTAAGGTACTCTGCAACTTAGTGAGACCCTGTTTCAAAATAAAGAATAAAAAATAGGGCTGGGGGTGTAGCTCGGAGAATGCTGCTGAGTTCAATCCCCAGTACTGCAAAAAAAAAAAAAGAAAGAAACGTTTCCCTGCCTTTGTGAACCCCAATGTCCACAGACCCCAAGTCTGAGAGGGGAAAGGACCACAGCTCACCATCAGCCTATTTCAATTCTGCAGACCCCAAGTGAGCAAGATATTGGTCAGCTGCCAGAATATCCCCAGGGCCTTGAGCCAGAGGTCAGGTCCAGGAGATGGAGCAGACACAGACCACGAAGGCACCATGCCCATGGACATCCTGCCTGGTGGGGGCAGGGGCGGGGGGACAGCTGGTAAGGCTTCCTGGAGGAGGAGAGGACCCTGCCCAGTCCTCAAAGAGTAGGCCGGTTGCGCAGATGGAGGGGAGCCCGGCAAACAGACCTCAGAGCTTCCAGAAACAGGAGACTCCACCCGCTGGAGGGCAGAAGCTGCAGGGCTCCGCTGTCCCTGCCCACCCCTTCCCTTGGCCTCCCACGTCTCTCCCAGGCACCAGACCGCGCTCCACTCAGCGGGGCTGTGGGCAGAAGACTGCCGCCTTTCATCTCCTGGGCGCCTGACATGCCGGGTCCCTCCTGCGGGCCTGGGCTCCCGCTCCAGGGACGGGGATCAGAGCAAGCCCCAGGTAGCCTGCTGGACCCCGGGGCCCTTTGATCCTTCCTCGCCTGCTCAGCAGCTTAGCACTGCCTCCTGGCCAGGCGCAGGCAGGAGCGCTCAGCCCAGCCGCAGCCAGCCTGTCGTAAGAACACAGACCAGAGTGGGAATTGGGGAAAGGCCCTATCTCCCTTGGGTGCTCCATTCTGTGATGGACAGGCAGGGGGGCCCCACCCACCAGGCTCCGGGGGATATTGCAAGGATATTTTAAAACGGGGACTGGGAACGCATTCGGGCCAAGCAAAAAGAGGCCACCAGATGTCTTGGCAGGACCGGGATTTGGAGCCGGAACCCTGGCTTCCCGCCCAGGCCCGGTCCCTCGTCGGGCACGGAGTTCGGGCAAGCCCCAACCACACCGTGCTTTGGTCTCCAGACAGAGGCTGCCCGGCCCGCCTCCCTGGCCGGCGCGGGCACCAAATGAGATAATGGCTGGAAAGTGCTTTGAGAAGACTAAGGCGCCGCGCCGATGTCAGGGATTATCATTGTTATTAAGGAGCGGAGGACCGCAATCCCGAAAGCCGCCATTAGCGAGAAGGCTCCTGCGCGCCCTGATTTAATTTCCTGGTTAACTGAGCGTTGGCAAGAAAAAAACTATGTCTCAACCCTTATTGGAAATCTTTTAAAATTATGCCAGTCTACTTTCTCACCCTGGTCGTGGTGTAGTCTGGAGTCTTTACTTATTAATGGGGTGATTGATTCATATATTTCATTTCGTACTTTTGCTCTGACCGCATCCCCCCCAAAAAAGCAGCTAAGGACTGACTTGGCTTCCCCCCAGGCCCAGGAACTGGCCCATCTCAAGACCTGTGCTTAAATATCAGTTGGGAACAGCAGAGGGGGCCTTCCTGCTGTGACTTGGTGGATTGTCATTTGTTCCCTTAGAATCATGCAAGAAAAAAAAAAAAAAAGCTCAAGAAATACCTGCTAATGGGGTGTGGTGGCACAGGCTTGTAATCCCAGTACTTGGGAAGCTGAGACCGGAGGATCCGGGTTCTCGGCCAGCCTCGGCTACTTAGTGAGGCTCTCTGCAATTTAACGAGACCCTGTTTCAAAATAAAGAATAAAAAATAGGGTTGGGGGTGTAGCTCCATGGTAGAATGCCCCTGGGTTCAATCCCCAGTACTGCAAAAAAAGAAAAAAGAAATACTTGCTGTTTGGGGTTTAGCCAGGTCTTTTTAGCTTCATCCAGGTGCATCTATGAAGTGATCTGAGAATTTTTTTAACAAACTCGTCAGGCCTGACAGGGACAAATAAACAGATTCACCCTCTAGGGCTGGAACCCAGACTTGGAAAGACCCCCAAAGTGCCCACGGGTACTAGAGCTAGCAGTGGGCAGGAGGGGTGGAAGGCGTTTAGTCGGGTTGTGTTTGCCGGGAAGAGGCCGGCCCATTTACATGGCCCCTCTGGATCCTTGGGCCAGGGGTTCTTCCCATTCTCAAGTTCCGAAGGGACTTCCGAGGGCTCTCCGTGATTCTGGGTGGCACTTGCCTTCCCGCTGTGGCTACAGGAGCCAGCACAGTTGGGGCTGTTGCTGACCCCGGGCTGCAGGCCGACTCCGGCCCCTAGAAGCACGGGTCTGAAGCTCCAGGAATTCCTTTCTCCTTGGGAGAAAGGGCGCCATGTTACCTGCGATGGGGCGTCCAGCAGTTGATGAGGATGCGCCCCGAAAGCATGAAGTGGGGGTGATGGTTGGTGGGCCAGCTGCTGGTGGCGGGATCTGGGCTGCTGGGCAGCGGATACAGTCTGACTTCATGGATGGGGTCCTTGGTTCTGGGGGTGGTTTTGCACCCCAGGGGACATCGTATAATATCGGCACAGCCGAGAGAGGAAGAGTTCAATGGCATGCGTGATGGTTGGAGGCCGGGGAAGTTGCTAACATACCTCAGTGCTCTGGACGTTCCCCCCCCAAAAAAACCCAGAGACTCATGGGGTCCCAAGCGTGGCTGGTGCGAGGACATCTCTGCCTGCGCTGCGGGGGACCCGGGGTATCCCCAACCTTGGACGTTCTCTGTGGCGCCCTCATGCTGCCAGTGTGTGTGCTCTCCCCCCAGAACCCCGACATCGTCCTGGTGCACTACCTGAACGTGCCGGCCATCGAGGACTGCGGCAAGCCCTGCGGCCCCATCCTCTGCTCCATCAACACCGACAAGAAGGAGTGGGCGAAATGGACGAAGGAGGAGCTCATCGGACAGCTGAAGCCCATGTGTGAGTAGGCTCGTGGGGGACTGGCCACAGGGGTCCCCACGGCCTCGGGGGAGGGGAGGGGCGGCCCGTTCCCCCAGGGGGACTGTGAAGCTGTGAACTTCGCTTTCACGGCCCTCTCTCCTGACCTTGCTATCATGCGATCCTCGTTAGCTTCCCCCCTTCCCTGTGAAAATCAGGACACATGCCAGGCCCATATGATGGGGGGGTGAGGTCTAGAGATACCGGATGGAGCCATCGATGGCCCTGGGACTATATCTCCCCATGTCACAGACAGGAGGGGACAGGCTGTGACACAGAGCTGGCCCTGCCTCCTGCCCTTGGCCCCCTGCGCTGGCTCTGAGCTCCGCCGCTGCCTGCTAGACCCGGAGCCTGCCCCGGCCCCAGGCTGGATGGCACATAGTTGATGGTAATTGAGCTGGATTTCATTTTGTCAGCAAAGCAAAGCTTTCGGAAGCACCTGCCAGGTGCAAACCACTGTATGCAAAACACTGAGCAAATCCAGGGAGCGGAGGCTCAGCCGGCCTTGGTTTCCATGGGCCGCAGCTCCCCGCCACCTCGGGGACTCTTGGTGGCTCTCTCCTGCCCCTGACAGGTGGGCTCGGCAAGAATAGACCTGAGTCTTCCAGATCCAGGAAGAGCTCGGGGGCCGGCTGGTGCTGGACGGGGTCCACGGGTGCAGGAATATTGATCACCCAGGCTCAGGACAAAGGCCAGTCACTAGTAGGACCTGAGAGAGACGGAGTGGAGGTGCAGGAGCACCTTGGAGCTGGCCAGAGGGAGGACACAACTGCCGGGCGCTGTATACAGAGGGGTCCGCTTACACATGTCTGGGCGTCCAAGCTGAGGCTGCAGTGATCAGCTGAGTCCCTGATGTGCTCCGATTCCAGCACTTGGCCCCAGGTTGAGGGTGAGAGTCAAGAGGGACACAGGTCCCCACAGCTCAGCCACCCAGGGCTGGACCTCAAGATGGAACTTTCTCCCACGCTGGCCTCCCAAGCCAGGTACCCCGGGGAGACTCAGCCTGGCCTCAGAGCTGCTGCCTGGAGCCCAGCACCAGGCCACCCAGGGCCCTTCCAGGCTGCGGCTAATTCCTTAACTGCAGCTCTGACTACATCCCTCCTAGCTTGCCACCACTGTATGCACAAGCTCTGACTCAGGCCCTGCCCCAGGCGCCATGCCAAGTCCCAGCCCAGCTGGTTCCTCCACCAGAGCCGAGCGGCGTCTCTCTCCCATCTCTCACTCTCCTTCTTCTTCCACTCACCCTCCTCGGCTCCCAGAACTCAGCCCACTGCCCTCCGCAGCCGCCCAGCGGGCCTTGGCCTCCTCAAGACCCCCTGGGGGAGGCGTCAGACCCAAACCAGGGACTCCACCATGATTAGCTGGGGATGGGGGGCAGGGGCTGCTCAGGCGTCTTCTGAATACTCCAGAGCGTCCAGAGCTGGGGGAGCACCACGGTGAACTTCCCGGAGGTGAGCCTGCTTTCTGCACGTTTGGCATCCAGAAGGTCTTCCCTTGTGTCCATCCGAGGCACGTGAGCAAAGTTCCCACCAAGACAACAGACTGGGTCTCTGGAAGCTGAGTCCCCCCCCCCCCGGGGCACCTTCCCAAGGCCAGGTCTGTGGGCTGGCACCACGGGGTCCTGCTTCTAGACCTGTGTGTCCCCCCTTCCTTCTGATTCAGTACCCAGGTGGCACCCAGGGGTGCAGACTAGCGCCGGACGTCGGGTTCTGCCCCAGCCCAGCTGCTCACCCTTTCTCCTGAGCAGAGCTGAATCTGCCCAGAGCAATGGCTCTGTGCAGTAGAGAGTGAGGAGCTGGGCCCTCATCCTGAGACCCCACTGGGTGACCTCAGGCCAGTCGTCCACCCTCTCTGCTCTCCTGTTTCCCTTCTGCAGAGAGAGAGAGAATCCAGGGGTCTCTGTTCCCAGACTAGACGCATGCAGCTGGTTCTAGAGGGCTCATGTGGTTCCCAGCTCTGTGGCCCCATAACCAAAGGGCAGAGGCTGCGATTTTGTTCCATTCCCTAGGAGATGGAGTCACTCTGGGTGTTTCGGGGTCGCCTTGGAGAAGCTGCTCATGGGAAATGCTTTCTACAAGAGAGGCCCGAGGTCTTCTTCCTGGTGCTTTGTCCTTCCTTCCAAAATAAGGTCCTCAGGAAACTCTTGCCTTGACAGGGTGACCTGAGCTGAGGTGCTTCAGCAACTCGTCCAAGTCCTCAGCGTCTGCTATTCGAGAAGGCAGCCAGGCCCCCAAATGTCGCCAGATAGGAAGAAGGGTTTTCTCCCTTGCCTCTCTGGGCCTGTCGTCTTTTTCCTCTTAGATTACCAGGAAGAGATCCTCCTGCTGGATTCCACTGGCAGATTAGCCCCCCACCCCCTTTGCACAGCCCGGAGCAGCCCGCCTGGCCCCGGCAAAGTGCCTGCAATGCTGAGAGTCAGAGATTAGCCAAGTAGATGCTTCCAGGGGAAGCGACACCTTTCCACGCCCCCAGGCCCTCCTAAACCTCTCTCAAGGCACAGATGATGGCCCGTCTCCTTAAGCCCCCGCCTCGCCATATTTTCTGGCACTTTGCCCCTGCAGAAGCTGCCCATCATCCATCAGACAGGGGGACCACCTCGGAGCAGGATGGGGGGAAGTGGGCTTTGTGGAGTCCAGGAGTCAAAAAACCAGACCTGCATCAGCCTCTGATGCTTTACGGGAGGGAGTGCAAGTACCTGTTCAAAAAATCTGCAGTGCATCAAGGAAATTATGTAAAACCACAACAAACTCCCGGGAAATCTAATCACACTTGGCTTTCGTGTCTCCGAGGGGAGAGAAGGGAGGAGCGGCGTCAGTCACCCAGAGCGTGCGTACCCGCGTGTGGCTTTGGCTAGAGACTCCACCTGGAGTGGCAATCCGGCTCCCATAAACGCTGTAGATGCCGACCAGGCCTGGAACCCACACACGGGGCAGGCCCCAGCAACCGCCAACCAAGAAGGCATCACGTTGGGGGGTGCCAGAACGAGGCGTGCCACCCAGCGCCGCAGCCAAACGCGTTAACTTCGTCACATTTCCACATAAATCACATTCCTTCAAAGACTTCACAGTTTGATTTCCTGATGTTTCCAAGTTTCTCCGCCCGACAGCAGAGTTGTCAGTGGCGTAATCAAAATGTTGTGCTTCTCGGCGGGAAGGAAGGCCCTGCATCTGCCGCCCGCACCTCACCTGGCGAGAGACGGGCGCATCCTTCCGTGCCCTGGGGGAGCTCGCCGCCGCCCCTCGCTGAGCCCGGTTCTGGTTCTGGGGATCCCACCTTGATTCTTGCAACTGTGCCCTTGGGACAAAGGAGATTTCTCTTCAGCCTGCAACCTGAGGGATGCCTCTTCCAGAGGGAAAGAAAACAAACACAGAAAAGGGCTGAAGGCTCCTGGTGGGATTCTTGATATGCTTCCAAAGATCCTTCCCAACATCTTCTCTGGTAGTTAGGCTCCAGATCCCACTGCTACAAAAAAAGACCAAAATAACAGTGGCTCGAGTAAAATCAGAGCATATTTCTCAGGGTCGAGATGGCAGGTCCTCCAGTGTCAGGGAATGCGCTGCGCTGCCCTTCTTAAGAGCATTGCCTTCTTTTAGTGGCCCAAGATGGCTGCCCCTGGTACTGCCATCACAACTGCATTCCAACCAGTGAGAAGGGGAGAAGAGAAAATGGAAGGCAGTTTCTTCCCTTTCCACTCATGTCACTGGGTGAAATCTTTTCATACGGTCTACCCCCAGTTGCAAAGAAATCTCGGACGTGTGGGGGGTGTTGCTGTTACTGTTGTTGTTGTCCTCTTGCCGAGCACAGTCTGAGGAATGAGATTCTGCATATGAATCACGGGGGCTGAGTCAAGCTGGGCTGGGCCTGTGGGCCTCATCTTTCTGGCTGACTCAGTGTGCACAATTGCTCATCTCGCCTCGAGGCCTGGGAGGACCGCCTGAGGCCCTGTCTGGGTGAGGACTCGAGCAGGGCCTGAAGCTCAGCAGGGCTCATCCTGGAAACCCCGGGGCTGGGCCAATGCGGCTGGAGGGAGCACCCGCACCCTCCCCTCGGTGAGCCAGGCCCAAGCAGGGGGCGCCCGCCCCCCAGAGCCTCCCCTGAGAGTCCCCATGGAGCAGGGCCCATCTTGGTGGTTCTGGACCTCCCACCCTGGGCTCTGAGCCCCCGGGAGCCTGCCCTCTCCCCCTGGGAGCCTGGCTTCCTGCCTCGCCCCCCTTCTTGGCAGTCAGGCCAGACGGCCATGCCAGCTGGGTCCCAGGCAGCGGCCAGTGAGGTCAGACCAGCCATGGCTTTGGAGCTGTATCCGCAGCCCTTCCCTAAAGGGAAGTCGTGTGCAGCTGTTCCCACCTGGGGGCTCCTCATGAAGCGCCCCGGCTGGCCAGACAGCCCTGCGTCTCCAAGGGAGGCCTGAACCTTCTGCAGGCCTCCGGCACCCCTGAGATCACTGGGCAGCTCCGCCGGCACCCTGGCCTCGGCTCCACCCCGGCTGCCTTCTGGGTTTTAAGGCCTCTGCGGGTAGCTGGGCATGGTGGCACATGCTTGTAATCCTAGCATTTGGGAGGCTGAGACCGGAGGATCCAGGTTCGAGGCCAGCCTCAGCTACCTAGTGAAGCACTCTGCAACTTAGTGAGACCCTGTTTCAAAATAAGAATAAAAAATAGGGCTGGGGATGTAGCTCAGAGGTAGAATGCCCGAGTTCAATCCCCAGTACCGCAAAAATAAAAAAAAAAAAGGCCTCTGCGGCAGGTGTCCTTGGCAGCCGGGGGGCTCCAGGGCCTGCACCCGCACCCACACTGCCCCAGTGCATACCGTGATGTCACGAACCACCGCATATACGTGTGCACCCACGCACACGCAGCTGCCCTGACCTCCCACGGGTACATGTGTGCCCACAGGGACACACGCATGAACTGAGCAGAGGAAATGCTCAACTTCCCAGCGCCCGGCCTGGCCTTCACGCTGGATGCCAAGAATAACCACACTCGCACAGGGATAGGCACCAGCCAAGCCAACACACACTAGGCTGTGCCCCTGAGAAGTGGCTCGCTGGGCTTGGGCAGCAGGGATTGCAGGGGGGATATGTAGAAGAACTTCCAGGAACAGACAGCTTCTTGACGAAGGCAGGAATGGAGCACAGAAAGCCCAGACCTGGGCTGAACCCTGGCTTCCCTCTTTCCTGGCGGGCAGCCCTGCTCAAGCTGCCTGGGCGCTCTGAGCTGCCCTGCCCTCCCTCCTGGGCAGGCACAACCGTGGGCCCTGCCTCCGAGGTCCCCGTAGCCATTAAATGACATCACAGCCAGGCACAGTGGCATAGGCCTGGAAAGCCAGTACCTGGGAGGCTGAAACAGGAGGATCACAGGTTGGAGGCCAGCCTCAGCAACTTAGCAAGACCCTCACCAACTTAACAAGACCTTCTTTCAAAATAAAAAAAAAAAATAAGCTAAGTGTGGTGGCTCACACCTGGAATCTCAATACTTGGGAGGCTGAGACAGGAGGATGGCAGGTTTGGAGCCGGCCTGGGCAATTTAGCGAGGCTCTCAGCAACTTAGTGAGGCTCTCAGCAACTTAGTGAGACTCTGTTTCCAAATAAAAAATAACATAGGGCTGGGGGTGTAGCTCAGAGGTAGAATGCCCCTGGGTCAAATCCTCAGTGCCAAAAAATAAACAAACAAACAAATAAATAAGAGCTGGGGGTGTAACTCAGAGGTAGAACATCCCTGGGTTTAAACTCCAGTACCACACACACACAAAAATTTTTTTAAGTAGCTGGAGGTGTAGTTCAGAGGTAGAGTGTCCTTGGGTTCAATCCCCAGTACCAAAAAAAAAAAAAGTTTAAATGACATCACGGATATAAAGTATGTAGTGTCCAGATGGTGTCCACAAGAGGACATCACTCAAGGGCAGAGAGCCAGCTGTCGCCCTAGAGCCCGCACGCTTGCTGAGCAAGCGGTTAGCTCACGCAAAGGGTGGGCAGCCAAAGGCCGCCTGCCTTGGACAGTCCCTTAGCCTCCCCCGGCCAAAGCTGGACTTGAACTGTTGCAAGAGACTCAGTTTCCCCTGGATACAGGATTTGCAGAGGCTGAAATCAGAAACCAGTTTCTTTATTTACCGGTAAATGGCTCCGTTGACAAACTCACAGATCTGAGCTTCAAACAAAGGGCTCACATGATTCTTATGCCCTCGGTCTCTCACTTTGGAGAGGGGAGGGGTAACCTTTAGATTTATTATACCTGGCCTAAACAAGACGCTTAAGTTACACACCACCCCCCAGCTCTCTCCAGTCTTTTAACCGGCTCTCTCTTGTTTACATTAGGGAGAGCTCCTGGATCCTGACTCTGGGTTGCCAAAGAAACAGCTCCTTTATCTTTTGGAAGTGTCTGCTCGCTTGCTTGCGGGCAGCCAGGGGGAAGGGCTGGGGAACTCTTACTTTCTCCCATCTTGGGTCTAAACTCCCAACCATATTTCTAAGGCTCTGACTGGGCTTCCTGCTTCAGAACAAGCTGTTACCCCCCAGGTTGGGTGTGAGGGGATAAAGGTCACTATTGCGGGGGGGGGGGGCTGTTGTGGATGAGAGAATGAAGGTCAGGTTGTGTATGGGGATGGGGGCCATGCTGGATGTGAGGGGACAAGGGTCTTGTAGACAGCGAGGTGGAGGTCGTGTTGAGTGTAGGGGTGGAGGCTGTGTTCAGCTTGGTAGTGGAGCTGTGGTAAGTGCGAGGTTTGGGGGTACCATGATGGTTCCCAGCAGTCCTCAGTCATCCTAGCCTTCACTACTGCTGTTGGGGTTTCAGGAGCCAGGCCTCAGCCGCTGGTCAAACACCTGTAGGAGCAGCTCTCTCCTGCCCTGGTGCAGTAGGGCTGGAGCAGCAGGCCCCTGAAGGTTTTCCGGGACCCTACAGCCAGGGGCTCCACATGGCAGCGGCAGCAGAGATCCCAGGCGCCCCTCGCCCCTCGCCCCTCGCCCCTCGCCCCTCGCCCCTCGCCCTGCGCCTCAGGTCCCCTGCAGCCCCGGGGGCCCTTAGGGCTGCTGCTAACTGCCAAGCCCTGGGTTATATACTCAATGCATCTTGTTTGCTCATAATTTTCCAGACAAAGACCAAAGATTCAGTTAGGGGGCTGTGTTTATTTGTTTTGCTTTTTTGCTTAGATTGTAATCCTGGTGATTATAGAATATCAAGAAGTAAAATCAACAAAGGCTCTCCCTTCCTGGGCCTCTCTGAACCGGTTCCTGGTCGGTGAGCGCCACCTGGTGGCCAGTGGGAGTGGAGCTGCAGGCCCAGCCGGGCCTCTGGAGCTGGCGTCTACCAGGTGGTGGGGGCTGTGGGGGGGCCTGCTCTCAGATTCTGGAGTGATGGGACCAGGACAGGAGCTGGAGCGAGAAGAAAGCCCCCAAATCCACCAGATCACAGCAAAGCCTGAGCAGACAGCTGCCCCCCCCACCCCACCGCATGGCAGGAGCTGCAGCTCACCTTGCAACCACCTGGGCAGGTGGAAAGACAGGTTCCTGGGGCCCTGCCCCAGACATCGGGATTCCAAGGCTCAGAGCAGGTCTCCTGGGAACCTGGATATTTTAAAAGCAAGAAACGCATTCTGAGGTCCCCAAGGCCATGTTTTCTGAAACCCCAGCCCAAAGTGAGCTTCAGGAAGAGGCCAACCCGGGAGCCTTGTCCTGCAGAGCGGGGCCAGCACCTTTTAGGGAACCCAGGCCTCGCTCGGGAGTCAGCTGGTTCTCATACCAGCTGGGAGGGAGGCAGGTGCCAGAGGGAGGCATCGCCCACAAGCACAAAGAATTGGGGACAAAATTTCTGGATGTCCCAGGACCCCTGCAGTCTTTCCCTAGACTCCAGGTTAAAAGCCACTGTCCCAGAAGCTTCCTCGGTTGCAGCTGCAGTCTTAGTCCCAACACATAGCCAGATCCTGCCAGACACTTGACTTGAACTCACGAGAAATCCTGGACTATCAATTCCACATATAAATAGGAGCACACCCAGCGGGTGTGGTGGCATATGCCTGTAATCCTAGTACTTGGGAGGCTGAGACAGGAGGATCGAAGGTTGGAGGCCAGCCTCAGCAACTTAGCTAGACCTTAGCAACTTAGTGAGACCCTGTTTCAAAATAAAATGGGGCTGGGAATGTAGCTCAGTGGTAGAATGTCCCTGGGTTCAATCCCTAGCATCACAAGGGAATAATAATAATGATAATAATAATAACAAAATAAAATAAATAAAATTTTAAAATAAAAAGGGCTGAAGGTATAGCTCAGAGGTAGAACACTCATGGGTTCAATCCCCATTACCACCAAAAAAAAAGGATGCGCATTTGTGTCTCCATGGTAGGGACAGGAGCAGGGATGGCAGCTCTGTCCCTAAGGGCAGAGGCTCTACACCCCACACACACACACACACACACTGTCCACAGAAGCCATGTAGTCGCAGGGGAGGCAGGGACATGTCGGGGGCCTAGCCCGGCCGGAAAGACCCCGCCTCTAGATGGTGCCTGGCAGAGTGCCAGAAGTGGCTGCAGGTGGTAACATTCTAGGGCTGCATCACGCCAGAGCGCATGCACCAGCACGCCCGGCTCGTGGCCGGCCCAGGTGAGAGCTGTATGAGACACCTCGTGGCTTAGGCCCTGTGTGGCTTTAAGAGCCTCCACCTCTCGCATGTGAGGGAGAGGCTGGCTGGGTTGTTGCTGGAGTGGGTTGCTGGAGAAGTTCTGGGAGGAAAGGTTGTTGGTTGCTAGTGGAAGGTGGAGTGCTGGAGAGAGGGGTTATTGGGAGTCTGTTGGAAAGGCACTATTTGGAGAGACGGCTTTTGTGCTGTGTTCGTTACTGCTTGTGCAGTGCCCTCGATCCCAGAGAGAGAGGTATAATAAAGAGAGGTTTGAATCAGCAACATTCAGGCAGCGTGTTTATTGGGGCCTCACGGTTGAGGGTTCAGCCTGGGGTTCCCGATAGGGACAGTCATGAAGAACCTGGAGAGATTCTCCTGGGCGCTATGCTGTTGCTGCTGGTCCCAGGGGGACAGGCAGGATGGGTCCCTTGAATCCCAGATGGACCCCAGCCCCTGCCCCCCTCCACCAGGCAGAACTCCTTCCAGCCTTCCCCAGCCTGGCATGGAGGACGGCTGAGGGCTTGGAGTTTGCATCTGGCTTCCCTCTGCTGCAGGAGCCTGGTTTGTTTTGCAAATGTTCACTTCTCCCTCGGGCTAGATTGTGTTGAGCTGAGGTGGCCCCCCAAGTAGGACTGAGAGAGAACCCCCTTTTGATTTCTTGTCTCTCCCCAGCTGCTTGCAGCTCAGTGCATCTTTGACGCTGCGGACCCTGTGCTGTCACAGAAGGCCTCTGGCTTCCTCTTCTATTCAGCAACTTGGGGAGCATGTGTGGAGGGGGCCTTGATGCTGGTGTGGGGGACACTGAGGGCCTGTCCATAGCCCGGGGCCTGACCGCCACTGGAGCTGATTCTGAGCGCTGCTCTGCATCAGGGGTTGGCTTGGCGAAATTTAGAATTAATTGCTAACATTGAAATCTCCAGATTTTAAGCCTCTCTTTAAAAATGGAAGGAAGGCCTTCAGCAACTTAATGAGACCTGTTTCAAAAGAAAAGATAAAAAGGGGCTGGGGGTATCGCTCAGAGGTAGGATACCCCTGGGTTCAATCCCTAGTACCAAACAAACAAAGGCTCAAAGGCTCAAAGGCCATGAGGTTGGATACTGAGAGGCATCTGATGGGTGGCCGCCACCTCCAGCTGCCACAGGGGCATCTGTGTCCAGGCTCCCAAAGCGGCCTCCAAGAAGCAAAACTGTCCCCAAAAGCCACTTGGTCTCCTGCCTCCACTTCCAAGAACCCTGGAGGGGCTGGGCAGGCAGCTGGTCACGCCCATCTGTCCCTGCCATCTCTGCCCCTGATCTGGGCCTGAGAGAAGTGGCTGTAGTTACACCCAAGGGAGAGATAGGATTCCAGAGGCTGCCAAAGCTCCTTCTCTCCCTGCTGAATTGTGCTTCTGATATTGCTCAACAATCAAGCTTCTGGCACATTCACATTTCTATGATGGAGAAGAATTTGCAGCCTCGATAACAGTGCTACTTAGCAAATGAGGAGATTCTGAGACCCTGGAGGAGCTCTGAAATGCTGTATCCATGGCCCATCTAGCTCAGCTGGGTGGAAGAACTCAGCCAAGGCCACTTTTTATGTCGGAGCACCTTGAGATCACCTTGGGAAGCCAAGAGGCAAAGGGAGTGTGCCCAGGTGGTCCCAACTTCCTGACCTTGGATCACCTGAGCAGCCCAAAAGTTCCTGTCTCGGCCAACAGTCTTACTGCTAGAATCCAAAATGACTGACCACACAACCAGGAGGAAGATTTATTTGCTCACAGTGTTTGGAGAGCTTGGATTCATCCATGTCAGGCTGGGTCTGCGGAGTTCGGAGTATAGCTGCGGAAAGCAGAGAGAGGGAGGGAGCAAGAGCTCTGCTCTCACATCATGGAGCCAGAAACAAGAGAAAGCAAGCAAGGGGATTCAAAAACAGAAGCACCGTCCCTAAGGTCACACCGCAGGGACCCATCTTCTCCAGTCACACACACCCCCACCCCAGCCTAGATTACCACCTAGTAAATCCACTACAATGGATTTACACTTACTGATGAAATTACAACCACCAAGACTTAATTGCATCAACTCTGAACATTGATATATAAGCTCTTCGGGGGCCATTCTGCATCTAAGCTTAACAGTTCCTGCCCCTGCTCCTCACCCCCAAGGACTATCACCTGAAACAAGATGCCCGGGGTGAGTTCTCAACCCCTGGCTCTGCCTCCATGGTTTTCTAGGGGTGTGTAAGGTTGGAACGGAGCCCGTGCCTCCCGATAGAAAGGGACATCCTGATGCCCGTGTTCCAACAGCAAGAACCAGCCATGACAAGGCCACGGGGGACCCGGCAAGCAGGTGTCTGGGCATGCGGTGAGCACACGCCCCGCTCCGGCCCCCTTCAGCCTCTGTGCGCCTCAAAATGAGATTTCTGGAAATTTTGTCCTCCAGACCAATAGGAGAATGAGAGTTGAGTGGTGAGATCAGGAAATTGAATAGTATGTGGGTGTCTGGATATGAGAAGTTAAATCTAATGAAAATTTCATCCAGTTGAACCAAGAAATCAGAAGCAGGGCCTTTATTCCTGTCAACAAGAATACAGTGAAAATTAAACCAACGTGGCTGCCATCTCCCGTTGACCTTGTTGCCATGGCGACAGCCGCCAGCATCAACAACTCAAGGGGCTCTCATTCACTCCCTCTCCCGCCCGCCTCCGTCACATGGAGCAGAATCAAGTGGCCCCGTGCCCCAGGGTTTCCCGGAGCACCCCAGTTTATACCACCCCGGGAACAAATAATGGAGGCACCCCTTTTCCATTTCCAGGATGACCAAGCCTGGATAACAAGTTTGACAGTCACCCTCTCCGTGAGGTTTTCTTGGGTGGCAGATACTTGGGTGGAAGTACTGGATGCGCCCAGGCTGAAGGGGACAAGGACACCGCCACTCATCCTGTCGCCTGCTCACCACGGCACTGAGCAATCTCTTCCCCTGCCAAGGAAGGCCAAGTCAGTTCCCGCAGGTGCTGCCTGGGCCACCACCCTGGAGACCCAAGCCCTGTCACCCTTCCACCCCCAGTTCCCACAACCGAGGAGTTGCCCGAAGTTCTTCCTGACCCCTTGTCCCATGCTTTTCCAGAACCTTCCAGGTGTGACTTTTCAGAGCAAAAAATTCATCATCTCACCGGGGCTTTGGGTCTCCTGTGGATGCCACCAAATGGGAATCCCACTGATCTGGGTGGCTAGGGTGACGCGTGGCCAGGAGGGAGGCCCAGGTGAGGACCGCGAAGCCAGAGGAATCGAAGCTCTTACCAAGACCACTCAGCGCGTGCGCGAGGAAGAGCTGCAGCCACAAGGGGCGGGCCCCGGCCGTGCTGCCCCGCCTCCAGGCCTCCGGCTCCTCCCCTTCTTCCCATGATGCTCAGGGGCAGGGAGCACAGCGCCCCGCCCAGCCTGCAGGGAAGCTGCCCCGTGGGGAGGCACCCCTGGGCCCCCAGGCTGTCACTCGGTGGGTCCCCTTCCCACCCACAGTGATGGAACTCCCAGCAAGACGGCCCATCTCAGGGCCCAACACCCCACAAATCCCTACTCTCCACGAGGGAGCCTTTCTTGGCATTTTGTGTCTTTCATAGAAATCTCCCAAAATGCACCCCTAACCTGGCACCCTCGTCTGCCACAGAGAAGGAGGGAGCCCAGGGAACACTCTAGAAACCCCCATCTGGGTCCAGACGGAGCCTTCAAGCCTCCCCAAATATGCCTGAGACCAGGTCCTTCTCAACCTGGTGCGAGCTCCAGATTTTCCAAGCGCAGGCCCCCATCAGGCCTGGCCTCGCAGCTACTTTTAACCCTCCCTCCTCCTCCCAACTCCTTCTCCCTCCTCCTCTTCCCTCCTCCTTCTCCTCTTCCCTGCTCCTAGCTCCTCCCCCTCCTCCCTTCTCCTCCTCCCTGCACCTTTACCTCCTCCCTGTACTCCTCCTCATTCCTTCTAGCTTCTCCCAACTCTTCTCAGCTCTTCCTGGCCTCCCTACTCCTCCCCGCTCCTTCCTACTCCTCCCTGTACTCCTCCCCACCCTTCCTAGCTTCTCCCAACTCCTCTCAGCTCTTACTAACTCCTCCCTACTCCTCCCTGCCCCTCCCCCTCCTCCCTGCTCCCCCTCCCCCCAGCCCCTCCCTCCCTCCCTCTTGGAGGCTGGAGGCGGAGCCTCTCTGCCCTGGTCTGGGTGGCTTCTGGCTGAGCCCAGCTGCTCACAGGCCTGGCTGCCCACCTCTCCCCTCAGCGAGGAAAGTGTTGAATGAGCATCGGGTCCTTCCAGAGCCTCTGGGCCCCCTGCCCCTCCCACGCCCCCAGGCAGGACCCGGTCCTCTGGGGACAGCTCCGCCTCCTAAGCAGAGAGGGTGGGGGCAGGGCGTCTTGAGTGGGGGGCATCTGCTCACTGCTCAGTCATCCAGAACGTCCTCACCACCTCCCAGAAGCGTGTCCAGGGAGGGAGGCCGCCTCCCCTCCCACCCACCGACCTGCTGTGTGACCTTGGGCAAGTTACACAACCTTGCTGAGCCTTGCTCTTCACATGAATAACTTGGAATCATCTTTCTTCCTCAGAAGGTCACTGAGAGATTAGAGGAAATATCTTCATCCATGGTTCTCAAACAGCGTGCATTTGAACCCCAGAGGATCAGAGTCCCGGATTCCTTGGTCTGGGTCAAACCCGCAAATGAGCGTTTCTAAAGCTCCGGGTGTCAGGACCACACCTTGCCGCGTTGCACCGCTGTGTGGTGCGTGGGAGCCGCCCAGGGCTGGCCGCAGTCCACGCACCATCAGGGTGCACACCGCGCTCATTTATTTCTCTCTATAATGGAGTCGACTGCTAAAGTAGCTTACATGGTGCCCGGCACACGGTATGTGAATTAATATTATTTTTGTTGTTCGTGTTGCGGAGACGTGAGCCCCACTTACAGTTCGCTGCGGAAAGCAATGAACCAATATAACAAAAAGAACCCGTGCTGGCGGGGGCAGGGTCCACTGAGAAATTGCCCGCTTGCTTATTCATTCAACCAACCTTTACTGAGCACCTTCTGTGTGCTAGCCGTGGTCCTCAGCATGAGAATAACACAGTAGTCAACGGCCCAGTGAGTTCCAATTCAGATGTAGGGGTGGGACTGAGAGCTGGGGTACTAGGGAGGCTTCCTGGAGCCAGTGGGGGCTTGAGCTGGGCTGGGCAGGGTGGGATTTAAGGTGGAAGAGGTGGGCCATCTGGAAGGGCAGTGATGTTGGAGCTCCTTGCACCGCACACGCATGCGCACACACACACACACGTGAGTGCGTGTACCCACACAGATGTTCACAGCACAAGGCAGGATGGGTCTCTCACAGTGGCTCACAGAGCCCCCCAGCTGGGCCCCAAGAGGAGAGCTGTATTAGTTTGTTCAACTACGTGCTATAGTTTGGGTGTTTGTCTCTTCCAAATTCATGCTGAAATGGCATGCCTGCTGCAACTGTTTTGGGACGTGAGGCCTAATGAGGGTATTTAACTCATGGATTAATTAAAAAAGGACTTCCACCGCGGGGCACAGTGGTACACACCTGTAATCTGAGGACTTGGGAGGCTGACACAGGAAGATCATAGGTTCTAGGCCAGCCTCAGCAACTTAGTGAGACCCTATTTCAAAAATTTAAAAAAGCCGGGCATGGTGGCACACGCTTGTAATCCCAGTACTTGGGAGGCTGAGACAGGAGGATGCAGGTTCGCAGCCAGCCTCAGCTACTTAGTGAGGCTCTCTGCAACTTTGTGAGACTCTGTTTCAAAATAAAGAATAAAAATAAAGCCGGGGGTGTAGCTCAGAGGTAGAATGCCCCTGAGTTCAATCCCCAGTACTGCAAAATAAATAAATAAATAAATAAATAAATAAATAAATAAATAAATAAATAAATAAATAAATAAATAAATAAATATTAAAAATAAATAAATAAATAAAAAGAGCTGGGGGTGGAGCTCAGGTAGAATACCTCTGGGTTCAATTCCCAGTACCAAAAAAGTAAAAAGGGGAGGTGGGCTCCCGGCAATGGGTTCTTTCTCTTTGCCCTTCTCCCTGCAATGATGTAGCACAGCAGCCCTCACCAGATGCCGGCACCCTGACCTGGGACTGACCAGACCATGGGGAATCGATTTCTGTTCATTATAAATTGCCCAGTCTGCGGTATTCTGTTATCACAGCACAAAACAGGCCAAGACAACGGCCGCAACAGACACCAGAGACTGGAGGCTTACGCAACGGAAACGTATCGTCTCTGGAAGTCCAAGATCAAGGTGACTGACGTTGGGGCTGGTCTCTGCTGAGGCCTCTTCCTGGCTTGCAAATGGCCGCTTTCTCTCTGAGGGCTCACAGGGCCTTCTCCCTGGTGTCACCTCTTCTCTTAAGGACGCCAGTCCTATTGCTTAGAGACCCTTGCCTATAGGACCTCATTTAACCTTAAGGACCTCCGTAAAGATCTGTTTCCAAATACAGACACACTGGGGCTAGGGCTTCAACCTGTGAATTTGGGGGACACGGTTCAGTGTATTGCAGAGGAAGCTGGGGGGGGGGGGGGGCTGTACCTGGCTTAGACTGCACGGCTCAAGCTCTCCATCTCTTCCCAAGGGCCTGAGACAGAATAGCCATGGCCCGGGAGGACCTGGGCGGCCGGGCGCCTGTGGGAGGGTGCCGCCCCCGCCGCCGCAGCCCAGCCCTCCCCTCCACCTCTTGATGGCTCTCTTCCCAGTAGTGGGCCGCCTCTCGGGTAGACTGTTCATCAGAAGACGCTCCCCAGAGCTCGGGCCGCATGCTGCTGGCATTGATTTCATTTTGATTATTCATATTAGCGGAAGCGCCGCTGCTCTGCCGCGGGTCCTAATTAGAGTAAACATCTTGACCGGCTCAGTCAGCGCTGGAGTGAGCTGCAAGGTTCCTGCAACAACCGCTCCCCCAGCCCCAGCTCTGTCCACTCCGCCTCACACGAACATGCTGTGGACACCCCAAAGACAGTGGGGTCCCCAGAAGGTGCGTTCCAGAGCAGCGTCAGAGGGAGCTCTTTATGGGGCTTCCCAGTGGCTGGTGTGGCCCTCCTGGCTGCTCCTGTCCTGTGCAGACCTGAGCTACAGCCAGCTGATCCTTCCTCGCCCCTCTTCTCCCTCTCTCTGGTACTTCCCTTGTCCCAGCCTTCCTGGGATCACAGGTCTTTTTCCACCACCAGGCCAGGATCCATGCCCAGGCCCCCCGTGTGGAGAGCTGAACCCTCTGCCTGCGATTTGGTTCACGCCAGGCTGGAACACGCTGGCTGTCCTCCCAGGCCCGGTGCTTGGGAACCAGGCCGGGGGCAAACAGATGTGACCCCGAGCCACCAGGCGCTTATTTTTCTGGGAATCCCCTTCTCTCTTTCTTGGCGCCTGACACGCCATCGTCGAGTGTACTTTGGTGCTGCGGTTTTCCTTTTGCTGCTTTTACCACGGGGGGTGGGGCCGGGGAAGGGAAGGCCAGCGTGCGTGTTTATTAACCTTCCTTTCCCAACCTGCTTTTTCCCCCCATAGAAATCTCCTTTCCCGCTGATTCATTACGTGTCGGGAAGCCGAGCATGACATGTTAAAAGCCGTCTTGATAGTATTTGATATTCAGTACTAACAGCTCACCACCTCCAAGGAGGGGGCTTCTCTCCCCGCTCCGGGGGCGGGGAGGGGGGAGAGACGATCTGCATATTGGATGTGCCAAGACAGTAGGTAATTTGCATGAGGCATCCAGAAATCCTCTGCTTGCAATCTGCCACCCTTCGCTGGGTTTTTATTTTATAACCTTCACAACATAAGGAAGAGAGCAAGAGGCAGAGAGGATGTGGTGGCGGAGCCCCCATCGAGGGCCAGAGGAGAGGAGAAGACTGAGCCGCAGTTGGCAGAGGAGCGGGGCCTGGTCAGGGATGCCAGAAGATTCGGCCAGTCCAGCCAAGGGGTCAGCAAGCCCACCTGACCCAAGACCCTGGACTAGGGTGCGGCCCAGAGGCCAGAAGC
This sequence comes from Graphiurus murinus, assembly GCA_004027655.1. Taxonomy (NCBI): domain Eukaryota; kingdom Metazoa; phylum Chordata; class Mammalia; order Rodentia; family Gliridae; genus Graphiurus; species Graphiurus murinus. The sequence goes on along the minus strand of PVLC010020474.1, from coordinate 1,528 downwards.
CAGGGTTGGGGTGGCCCTGAGATCAGACGTGTCTACAGACAGCCAAGTTCAAACCCAGTGGGGTGTACCCCCGAGAACAAACGTCTGGCCTGGCTTTGCGACGGGTGTCTGCTGGAACCCAGAGGTGGAGACGTTTCTGCTCCTGGCCTCGCCGGCCCCGCTACCTGCCTTCAGGTGGGGGACAGAGTCTGGCGGCAAATGGGAGCACCCGGGGAGCTTTGAAAATACCCAAAACAGCCAGGCACGGTGGTGCACGCCTGTAATCCCAGTACTTGGGAGGCTGAAACAGGAGGCTCGCAAATTCAAGGCTGGCCTCAGCAACACAGAGAGAACCTCCGCAACCTGGCCAGTCCCTGTTTTAAAATAAAGAATTTAAGCCGGGCGTGATGGCACACCCTTGTAATCCCAGTACTTGGGAGGCTGAGACAGGAGGATTGCAGGTTCACAGCCAGCCTCAGCTACCTAGTGAGGCTCTCTGCAACTTAGTGAGACCCTGTTTCAAAGTAAAGAATAAAAAATAGGGCTGGGGGTGTAGCTCGGAGGTAGAATGCCCCTGGGTTCAATCCCCAGTACCACAATAAAATAAAATAACTTTTTAAAAGGACTAGGAGTATAGCTCAGAGGTAGAATATCCCTGGGTTCAATCCCCAGTATGAAAATAAATACAAACCTGGAATGCTCTAGACCAATAACATCAGAATCTCCAGGTTGGGCCTGGGAGAGCCAGGGAAGGAGACAGATGGCCGGCCAGGCCATGCTCATGCTACACACAGCAGGAGCTCCCAGTCCTGCCCTCTGGGGGGGTCTGATGTGGGCTGTCATGGCCCCTCCCGGAGCCTCTGTAAAATTTCTCCTCTGCAAAATGAGTCTGAGAGGTCCCCAGCCAAGGAGGGCCTGGACACGGGGGTGACCCCTCAATCCTGCCTCTACCAAGCGCCTCCTGCTGTTATCTGTCTCCTCTATTGGATTTCAGGTATAATCTATGATGAGGTGTGACAGCCCCTGGCCTGACCTTCCCTTCCAGCTCCCGGGGATGGATACTCAGGGAGAATAAACCCAAATAGGCCAGGTGTGGTGGCACACACCACACTTATAATCCCATATTTGGGAGGCTGAGACAGGAGGTTGAAGGCTGGCACACAGTAACTTAGCGAGACACTCTTTCAGAATAAAAATATAAGCTGGGTGTGGTGGCGCACGCTTGTAATCCCAGTAGTTGGGAGGCTGAGACAAGTTGGATCACGGGTTCCTGATCAGCCTCAGCTACTTAGTGAGGCCCTCTGCAACTTAGCAAGACCCTGTTTCAAAATAAAAATAGGGCAGAGGTAGAATGCCCCTGGGTTCCATGCCCAGTACCAAAATAAATCAACAAAGTAAACAATTTAAAATATTTTAAAATTTAAAAATAAAATAGATCTGAGGGTGTGGGTCAGTGATAGAACACCCCTGGGTTCAATCACTGGGGGGTTCCCCCCCAGAGGGCAGTAACACACACACACACACACACACATACACACACACACACACA
>PVLC010020473.1:0-29212 GCA_004027655.1 Graphiurus murinus | reverse complement strand
CGACCTTTCCGTCCCCAGAGTGTCTGACCCTTCCGCCCTCTGAAGTTGAAGCAGGCAAGCAAAGACAAGGACAAGCTTTGGGAGGCAAGAGTATGCCTGATGTCAACAATTCACCTTAAGATCCTTGCCCCACTGGGAGTCTCCTGTGCCCAAGACATACCCAGCGACCTCAGGGAACTTCAGCATCTGTAACCATCACTTACTTCAAGACTATTGTGAAATCCAGCTCCCTGAGGACTACAGCCTTCTATTTTCTTCTAGAAGTGCTTATATTACTAGGACAACATTATACTGTGCAGGGGAGGCAGTCATCAGCAGAAAATGCTGATTCTATATAATTGGCAGGTCATTGAAGACCAAATCTGCCACATAATAGTCTTGAGTGAGTAAATATCAGTCTTCTTCACCTGGAAAATAAAGGTAATGTCACCGGAACTTTTGTGAATATTCAAGTTATTAATAATTGCTAACATTTATTAAATACATAGTATACACCAGGCTAGGTCCTTTATATGCTTTTTTTTAATATGCTTTTATCGGCGCATTGTAGTTTCATAATGTAAATCATGTTGACAGTAACATACATGCACACAGCAATTGGTGCCCCCTCCCTGCTTCCCCATCTCCCCCCTTCCCAATAAGAGTACTGAGATTTACATTGATATTTTCACATATGCACACATAGTTGATGGTAGTAATTTTATTAATGAACCTTACTCTTTCCCCTCCCCTTCCTTTAGACCACCTCCCTGGCTCCATTGAGGTTTCTCCTCCATTGTCTGGAGTCCCTCTTGTATCCCAATTACTCCCTAGCTTATGCATATTAGAGAAAACATATGACCCTTCACTTTCTGTGACTGGCTAATCTCACTTAACATAATATTCTCCAGGTCCTTCCATTTTCTTGCAAATGACATAATTTTGTTCTTCTTTACTGCCGAGCAGAATTCCATGGATCAAAGACATAGAAGTTAGACTATGAAGAGGAGGGCATAGGTCTAACACTTCAACATATAGGCACAGGTAGAAATTTCCTCAACAAGATCCCCAAAGCTCAGGAAATTAAAACAAGAATTAATCAGTGGGATGGCATTAAACTAAAAAGTTTCTGCTCATCAAAGAAAACCATCTAAACTGTCTAAAGAGAAAGCCTACAGAATGGGAGAAGATTGTTGCCAGCTATCCCTCTAATAGAAGACTAATATCTAGAATATACAAAGAACTTGAGAATTGACACTAAAAAAACCCAAATAACCTAATCAAGAAATTGGCAATTGAATTGAATAGACACTTCACAAAAGAAGAGATAAAAATGGCCAATAAATATATGAAAAAATGTTCAACATCATTAGCAATCAGGGAGATGCAAATCAAAACTACACTGAAATTCCATCTAACTCCAATCAGAATGGCAATCATCAAGAAGTCAAAAGACAATAAATGTTGGCAAAGATATGGGGAAATTGGAACTCTTCTACACTGTTGATGGGATTGCAAATTAGTTCAGCAGCTATGGTGATCAGTGTGGAGATTTCTCAGAAAACTGGGAATGGATCCACCATATGATCCAGCTATACCATTTCTGGATATCTTTCCAAAGGGGCCGTAATCAAAGAACTACAGTAATATGTGCAACCTGTGTTCATAGCAGCACAATTCACAATAGTCAAATTATGGAACCAACCTAGGTATCCATCAACAGATGAACGGATTACAAAATCATGGGATATACATACAATGGAATCTCTATATGCTTTTCATAAAGCATATAAGGATTTGAATCCCAGAACAACCCTCTAAGACACTAATATTGTAACTCCTATTTTGCAGATAAGACACTTAAAGAGAAAGGTTAGATGAGACATAGGAAATAGTACCACTGGCCCAAAGTCGCCATTCATTCCATGACCAACTTAGGGTTAGTAACAGGAAGTCTTTTCAAATACTGTTACTCTTGTGCATATCTTGTCATCTTGGCTCTAATGAAGACTTTTTATAGATACAGATATATCCTCTACTATCTTTATGTCCAGCTATGCAACCTTCAATACACACACACACACACACACACACACACACACACACACACACTCCTTAAGAAAGGAATTTTTGTTGTTGTTCAAAAAAGGGACAAAGGGCACAACTGCTTTAGGGAAATTATAAAAACTAAATTATATAAACTATGATTGTTTACATACAGCCCCACTCAGGGCCAGAAGAAAAAAAAAATTATTCTTCAGAGTCCTTTCTAGACTTGTGATACTAAATACCAAAAATAGCTGTTGACCTTGTTCATATCTGAAATGACTTGCTATTTATCTGTTCATTAGTTGCTATCATCATGGGCTCATTGTACTGCCATACTTTGCCCTTTAATTGCAATGGAAAGAGAAATGAAACTGTGACGAGTGAAATGACTTTTATCAGCCAGGAGGATCCCACACACACATTAAGAATGCTACCAGGACTTCTAGCTGGTCCTCACCTCTCCCCACCAAGGTCATGACTGCCCTGGAATAACCTGTGTGGTTAGGACCTGCTAATTACCTACTGCGGGTGGGGACAGTGCAAAGTCAGGTGAGGAGAACCTTCTCAACCCAATGTGAGGTCAAGAACTTTCCTCCCAAACCAAAGGTATGATATTTCCTAAAGCTTTGAGCAGTGAATTATTGCAGAAGCTATATCCAGATTTACTGCTGAGCCTTTGTGTAGAAATACACTATTTCTAGGTAGGATCATTTGGCCTCCTGCAAATTTTCTTAAAAGTTGTGCACCCGGATCAAGCATAGACAACTATTATGAAAGACTTCTAATGTGAAAACCTCCTTAGATGGGGCACATTGTCTGCCAGGACCAGGACCCAAGCCTGGAGGGGCGTCCCAAATGGGCAGCACTAACAGAGGGAAGGCTCATTCTCCAAAGCTGAGATAGGCTGGAGCAGCTTCAGAGCTGGGAGGACAAAGTGTGATCCCAGAACAGTAGTGCTACATGTGATGGAACAGTTACCCAGATTGAGAGACAGGGAAGTGTGGTGGTGGTGGTGGGGGGGGGGTCAGGAGTCATCTGGAAGGTGCAAGAACACAGGAGAGCATGGCCTGCCTCCGGAAGAAGTTTAGCAATCCATAGATTAAAAAGAGTGGAATCAGAGTTCAAGGGAAGCAGAATTGTTTAACAAAGAGGAGACATGGCATGTTCTCAAGTTAAGGAGGAAAAGACTTTCAGGTGACCTTCAGGGTGACCTACTGTCCTGGTTTGCTCATAACAGAGTGTCCTAGGACATGGGACTTTCAGTGCTAAAACCACCAGTAAAGTCCCAGGCAAACCAGAACAAGTGGGTCATCCTACAAAACATAAAGGGCACAGGGCGGAGACGGAGCAAGATATTTACTGGATCCTGTAGGAGGCAGAAAGGTTAAACTGGGAAAGGAAGACAGAGTATGTATATATATATATATACATAGTATGTATATATATACATAGTATGTATATACAGAGTATGTATATATATATATACATCCCTGAGAAGTATCTTGGTGCACAGGACAGATAGGTTTATAAATTACAGAAACACATTTTCAGTTGCCCCGTCAGCTTGGTCAGGACTAAACTCGTGGTCTCTCTCTGCTATTCCTTATCTCATGCTCATGGTCGCTCACCCTTGCTGCCTAGAGCCTTCTGGTCACTGACCTTCAGCACTCTGTCCTTCTATCACTCTGCTGGCACTCAGCCCTGATCAGAAACACTCCCAAAGTTGAGCCCACAGGCTGGTTCTCTGCCTTGGATCAGAACATTCTCCCACATGCTGCAAGTTCCCTGAACCCTGCCCCAGAAATTCTCAGAACTGCCTCTCCTCTATGAACCTCCCGAGCATCCTCTGCTGACTGCATTTCTTGCTCTTCCTAGTGCATACACCCATGGCCACCAGTCACATGGTCTTTTTTCGGAAAGCGCAAGCCCTCTCCCACTCAACTGCATCCCCTCGGACCCACACTCTCAAATCCCTTGGATGCTTCAACTCGCCCAGCCTTCTCCATCCTGGGCCCACTTCTGTTAACAGTGGTTTCTTGGGAGGAAGTGGAGGCTCAGGATTCCTTTTCATGTGCATCTCTTCTCAGAGTTTAGGAAGTCTCCACAGTTGTCAACCCTCTCCCCTTTCTGTCTATCCAAAGTTAGAAACAAACAGGGCATCTAGAAAAGATGAAACCAGGGGACCAGGGAACAGCTGCTGGCTCTGCTGCTATTCACCGAAGCCCTCTGCAGCGCCATTCCTTCATCTGTGAAATGGCCTCACCTGTGAATTGCTGAGATCTAAATATTTGTGTCCTCCAAAAGGCACATGTTAAAATCTAATCCCTGACATGGTGGTATTAGGAGGTACAGTCTTTGAGGGGCACTAGGTCCTGAGGGCAGAGCCTTCCTGAATAGAATTAGTGCCCTTATTAAAGAGCCCCCAGGGACTGCCTTCCTCCTTCCATTTCATGAGGACTAAGAACCAGAAAATGGGCCCTCGCTGGTTACCAAACACACCAGTGCCTTGAACTTGGACTTCCTGGCCTCTAGAACTAGAAGAAACAAATTTCTATTGTTTATAAGCTGCCCAACCAATAGTATTTTGATGTAGCAATCCAAGCACACTAAGGTATATAATACCAAAGTGTTAACCTAAGGATTAAATTAGAAGGGATAAACAAAACCAGTTTGCAAATTCTTAGGCAAGCCGGGTGTGGTGGCACACACCTCAGTACTTGAGGGGGCTGAGACAGGAGGATTGCAGGTTCAAGGCCAGCCTCAGAAACATTGCAAGACCCTGTTTCAAAATAAAAAATAAAAAGGGCTGGGGGTAGGGTGTAGCTCAAAGGTAGAATGCCCCTAGGTTCAATCCCTAGTACCACAATTTTCCCCCTCCAGGTATGCTCTAAGTAAGCTGGCAGGTAACAATGTGTTGAGGTCAGTCAAACCTGTAGAGAACCCCTTAAACAGTCAATGCTAACAAATCTACGTATAAAAAGCAGGGCCAGCCAGGCACAGTGGTGCATGCCTATAATCAAAGTACTTGGAAGGCTGAGACAAGAAGATCGCAAGTTCGAGGCCAGCCTCAGCAACTTGGTGAGACCCTCAAAAACTTAGCAAGACCGTGTTTCAAATTAAAAGGGGATAGGGGTATAGCTCAGAGGTAGAATGCCTCTAGAGGCAATCTCTAGTACCAAAAACAAGCAAGCAAGCAAGCAAACAATTAAATCAGGGTCAGCAGGTATACGTTCTGGACCCCTTCAAGGTAGAAGTTTGAGGTGACTCAGTGGACTTGGAGACAGACATGCGTCAGGACCCCAGATATGGAACACCACCAAGAGGCAGCCCAGCAATGGAAGGAACTGTCACTGCTGCTGAGACACCTAAATAAGAACCAGGTCCAGGGTGAGCAGACATGGTAAGCAATCACAGAATCACAAATTCAGATGTGAGTAAAGCAGATAGACAGGTAAACCAATCAGGAGGGCTGGGCTAGCAGGGAACTGGAGATCCCATGCCCTTTTAGATATAGGCATTTAAAAATCAATTAAAAACAAAACCTTTTGCCAGCAAAACAAAATCCAGATGGAGAAATTGGCTCAGATAATGGAAGTGCCTGCCAACTAGTGACAATCCTGTTACCATACTCCAGATCCTCTGACTCCAAAGAAATACATTGTCAAGAAGACAGGAAAGAGAAGAAGGTGTGTGGATCAGGCAGGCTCGAACACAGATCCTCAGCTTGGCATGGATCTCTGACAGCTTCAAGTACTAACCTTGTTCTTAAAGCAGATTCTGAGATAAGGTCTTCCCATAAAGAATGTGAAATAACAGCCAAGAAGCCAACATTAGTTCATAATGCCCAACAGGTAATGAGACAGGGAGAGAAAGAGCCAGACCTAGACAGAAAGAGAGCCTAGCGCTGGGTGACATCCAAACTCCATTCAATATTTTCATGAGATTTGTCATCTCTGGCTCGTGTGTATACTAGAAATAATTGAAAGTCCTCATGAGAACAAGATCAAGGAGAACTCATCATAGGATTTTGCAGCTCACTGCAAATAATCGGCCTTCCCAGTCCTACTCCCACGACTTAAATCTTGCAGTCAAAAAATACTTACCAAGTGCCTCCTCTAGCCCAGACCCTCTGCCAGGTCCTGAGTGTACAGCAGTGAGCAGAGTCTACCTGGCCCGGGGCCCTCATGTCACTCAGAGTCTATCGAAAACAAGTTTCTTCTGGTTCTACCCTGTACTACTCATATGACTTTGACCAGTTTGCTTAACTTCAGTGAGCCTCAGTTCCACATCTCTGAGATGGAGAAAATAGTGCCTGCAATGAGAGGACATAATATACCACAAATGAATGGTTACAACATTTGGAAATCACACATCCTCAATAGATGGCACATACTAGAGAATGAAACTTTCCAAATCTGAAATGGAACATCTTTATTTCGCCTGCACTTGGTACTTCCCATTCCAGGGCAAGACAAAAACAGGACTATAATTTATTATTGGAGACAACGAATATGTTATCAACAGAAATGTACATTCCAAGATAATGCAGATCCTGCTTCCCAGGGTCCAGCTTATCCCGCCCTCTTCTACGCCAGGGGGTTGAGGAAGGACTGGCGCCATCTTGGACCATAAATCACCTCCCAACAGTTCCTGGAGGGCGCAAACCCCCAGGGCAGCACCTTCCACACAGCTGAAGAATTTCCTGCCAAAAAGGATAAGAATTTCCTGTTTTGCTTTTCATTATTACTTTAAATAAGCCTATTCAGAGTCTTGAAGGAGGATCGTAAACAGTGGGGGCAAGAGGGTGTGTCAACATCTTTTCCAGATTAATTTAGGATGATAGTAGCAGCTTTAGAAATGGTTGAAGTGGAGCCGGGCATGGTGGCGCATGCTTGTAATCCCAGCATTTGGGAGGCTGAGACGGGAGGATCCGGGTTGTCGGCCATCCTCAGCTACCTAGTGAGGCACTCTGCAACTTAGTGAGACCCGATTTCAAAATAAAGAATAAAAAAAAATAGGGCTGGGGGTGTAGCTCGGAGGTAGAATGCCCCTGAGTTCAATCCCCAGTACCCCCCCCCCAAAAAAAAAGAAAAAGAAAAAAGAAATGGTTGAAGTGATCAACTGGATACTGAGTGGAGCCAGAGGGACGTTCAGTTGCAGTGCAGCCATTCTGCCGACCCCAGGGATTTCCATCTTCCACCAGCGAGGCAAATGCTCCTTCTGCCACCCCGGTGAGGACTCAGTTGATGAGTGTCACCTCCCCTAGCCCCCTCTCCTTGTCTCTGAGGATCAATTAGTTTCTCAGTGCGAAGAGCAGGATGCCTACAAATAACCATTAGAGACGTGGAGGACCGATGCTCCAGGTCCTTTCTGGGTTTGGCATTGGACTTTGCCTATGCCTTTGACCATGGCTCCAGGCCAGCCAGTGTCCTCCCCAGTTCAAGAGGGAGCTCCCCTAGGCCCTGGTGCCAGGAGAGGGACAGAGATATCCCTTCCTTCCCTGAAGGGCCCTGAGAAACACCCCCTACTGGGGCAGCTCCAGGTAACTCCCCAACAAATCGTCCTGCCCCTTTGAGACACCAGGGCTGCTGGATATGTCTGTGCATGTGCAGAGAACTCAACCCGGACAACTCAAAGGTCATCTCCTAGCTCCCCAAGGGCTGGGGGAACACTGGCTCTAACTGCACATCCAGCAGGTCCATGCTCAAGGAGGAAACAAAGAGACTCGCTCCTCACTCCTCCTTGAGGTTCCTCCCCACCTCGCTAACTCCAAACCAACTCCCATTCTGTCCTCCTTCTCCTACAGAGGTCAGAATGGGAGCCATCTGAACTCAACTCTTCCTGCTCATCTTCATTCCTCCCTCTTCGTCCCTTTAGCCATCAGCTGTCACCAAGTTGACGCCATTTGTCTAAGGTGCCAAGACCTGGGCTAGTTTCTTCCAGATGGAATCTCTCTTGCAGTTGGCTGATTCCCCTTGCTATTCCCACACTCTGGTAAAGCCTCAGCGCCTTATCCCCTCTGCCCAGGGACAAGGGGCCTCCTACCTCCTTTATATTCTTATCACCGCTTCTCCAGAGCTGCTAGAACCATTCGCATGCTGCTTATCGAAGCTCCCAGACCTGCTGGGAAATGTCAGGGCCTACCCAACAAGGCAAGCACCCCTTCAAGGCCCTGGTATTGATCACCTTTAAGGTCCTGCATGGTCTGATCTCAGGTGCCTCTGTTATGGCTGCTCCCCTTGGAGGTTTCCCATTGAGTTAGCACATTGAGCTTTGCCACCATCCAGGTGGAATCCGGCCACCCCTCAGCCCAGCCTCCCATGAAGTCTTCTCTCAACGTTCCCTAGGGCAGCGTTCCCACCCCACTGACCACAGTTCCCCGTACCGTGTCTATGGCACTTACCAGCACCATGTGGGTGGCAGGACCACTGTCTAATGTTTCCAGTCTCCTCTCCTTCTGGGTACCTGGTATATGACCTGGGCTAACAAAATGCAAGTAGAAGTGGCATGTTTGGGGCCAGAAGTTTTAAAAGCTGGTGTGACTTTGCCATACTCTCTTCCCCAGGAATCATGTATAAAGGTGCAGCCCCTGATAAGCTGCTATGGTGACACTGTGTGAGTAAGAAGTGGGCCCTCGTTTCCTAAGCCACTGAGATTTGGAGGTTGATTGTTATCATTGCAAAACCTAGGTCCTCCTGTCACTATAACATGGGAAACAAGAGACCATTTAGTCCCATCCCCTATTTTACAGATAGGGAAACTGAAGCTTAGAGGAGGTGAAATGACAGGAGGGTCACATTGTCATGCCAAGTCCTCCCAATGTCCATCTAATACTTCTACGTGACCCTATCCTATAGGATCCTGGAACCAAGGACCTAACACCAGGAGTCTGGGACCTTGGCCTCTGCCCTCCACAGCTTAGCTGGTGATCCTGAGTAAGTCCCCCTGCTCCCTGGCCTCCGGTTCCCACTTCTCAAGTGAGACCACACATTATCTTTCCCAGTGTTCACGCTGCCTCGTACAGAGCAGGGCTCGTGGTGTGGTGAGAATCCACTAACAGTCTCATGAGCATCTCCCCTTTCATGGGAATGACCAACACTGCCTCTCCCAAAGCAAAGTCCAGATTAAATGTACTGGCCACTGTTTCGTTTGTTTGTTTGTTTGTTTTTTCTTTTGTTACTAGGGATCATGCCCAGGGGAAATATATCTCTGAGCTATACCCCTAGCCTTTTTTGCTTATTTATTGTTTTGAAACAGGGTCTCACTAAGTTGCTGAGGGTCTGGCTAAGTCGCTGAGACTGGCCTCAAACCTGTAATGCTCCTGTCTAAGCCTCCCAAGTACTGGGATCATAGGCCTGTCCTACCTGGCCACTCCTGAACCAATTCTTACACTTCTGTTGCCCACAGGCATCTGAGTTTATGTTTGCTGCTCACCCACCAGGTCCTGGCTTTAATTGTTAGTCATTCAATTAGCATCCAAAGTCCTTTACTGATTGTACAAGTACCTTGCCTTGGGCAATGAGGTATGCCCTTACAATGAGAGGTGCGAGCTTGTTTTTTGTATCATGCCCCAATGTTTGAGTATTCCAAATACAGCCAGCCTTTTTTAACTTGAGGTGTTTTTTGTTTTGTTTTGTTTTGTTTTGAGGTACTGGAGATTGACCTCAGGGGCATTTTACCTCCGAGCTACACCCCCAGCCCTATTTTTTATTCTTTATTTTGAAACAGAGTCTCACTAAATTACGGAATGCCTCACTAGGTAGTTGAGGCTGACCTCAAACCCAGATCCTCCAGTCTCAGCCTCCCAAATGCTGGGATTACAAGCGTGCACCACCACGCCCTGCTTAACTTGAGTTATTGAGTTTCTATCCAGGAAACGTTCTAATTCTTCTATCTTTGGGTCTCCTTTCCTTAGATAGTTTCTGCATGAATAAAAACAATTCTTTAGAAGTTAAGAAATTTACCAAGGTTTTAAAATGTGGCAAACCATTTCTCAGTCCTGGACATAGTACTGAAAGTTGAGGCTGCTCCTTAGCCATTGGCTAAATGTCCAATTTCTTTTAGGGAACAGTCAACCCCACAGCAGAAAGGATCTCAGAGCTGGTGCCCACTTCTTTACATTGGTGACAGAGAGAAAGGGGTATGAGACTTTTGGAGATGGGAGCTGTTATGGACTGAATGCTCAGTCCCCACAAAATTTTAATGTTAGAACCCTCACTCCCAAATATTATGGTATCAGAAAGTGGACCTCTGGGAGTTATGAAGGTGGTGTCCTCACGAGTAGGATGAGCACCCTAGTAAAGGAGGCCCCAGAGAGCTCTATAGCTCCTCTGCCTACCTGCCTGCCTGCCTGCCTGCCTGCCTGCCTGCCTGCCTTTCGAGGGCCCAGCTTCTTAATTGTATAGATGAGGAAATCGAAGCCCTAAGGTAACTGGATTTCATGAAGATCCAGGTTCAGAGCCAAGGGAAAGTCCAGGTGTCCTGAAATAGTCTTTTAGTTGCATCTCTAAGAACTAATGAACAAAAAACACTCAGCAAAATAAGGTATTGGTTTACACAAATCCCAGACAAAAGCAAAGGGTGTATTAGCAGGGATACAAGAAGGTGTTATGGGCCTTGCAAGTTCAAGCGAGACAGGTGTGTGTCTGTGTGTGTGTGTGTGTGTGTGTGTGTGTGTGTGTGTTGCTGGAGATCAAACTCAGGGACATTCAACCTCTCAGCTACACCCTCAGCCTTATTTTATCTTTTATTTTGAAACAGTTACCACACTGGCCTTGAACCTGTGATCCTCCCATCTCAGCTTCCCAAGTAATAGGATTCCAGGTATGCACCACCATGCCTGCTAGAGGAAATTTCTTTCCTTTTCTTACACTTTTATGGGTGCAATGCACTTGTACATCATAGTGAGATTCAAAGTGATGCAAACATACATGCCCTCCTTTCGTATACCTACCCCCTTTTACCTCCCCACATGGGTCAGTAAGATTCTTACTCCTTTCTCAGTAAGGCGGTCATTTGTGCCCAGGTTAAGGTCCAGCACAAGTGGCTTCTCTCTTAAACACAAAACTGTTCTTTCTAGGAGAAAGGACTCCTGAAAGTTTCCCCCAATCATTCAACTGGTAATATCGACACTAGGAGCCCTGGACCCATTAGCTTCATTTCTGACCTGCAGCAAGGTGTCGAACAAAATACTTGCTGTTGAAAGAGAGCCTGAGCTCGAGAATCAAATTTGCCTGGGTTCCAACCTCTCCATTTCTGCACTCTTCCCTGTAAGTCAGAGATGCTAATGGTGTGGATGACACTTTCCACTGGTTTCAGCTGGAAAGACACAATGCCCTGGCCCATGCTGGTACTTGGCATACAATCAGGCCTCAATAAACTTTGGCTTCACTTCTCCTGATTGCTTTAGAAAAAAGGATTGCCAGGGCCTTATCCAACATTAAGGTGTTGCTAGCTTGAGTTGTCTCAGCTTCTTAATGGATGCCTTGGGAGCAACTTTCTAAGCCCAACCATGCCTTGCCTGGAGCATCAGCCTCCTGTGGCTCCCTTAGTGCTCTTCACGGTAACGCTGCTACCTGGAGTTAGAAGGAAACCAAGCTGGCGTGTCAAGGCTCTGTCTCCCCTGCCATCTGCGGCCAGGCTTAGAGGCAGAGAGCCCTGGGAGCAACCGTTTGAGATCAGAGCCCCTCGACTAGGGGATAAATTTAGTGCATATCTTGGATACAGGAGAGGCTTTCTCTCCCTGTGATATTTTTAATTAGAACATCAAGTAAAAATAGAATTTCCTGTTGATCTGATAAGAAATTCCTGTTTTTCCAGGGAGCAGGGCAACCTCTATCGGGGGGCATGGACAGTGGGGGTTACCAACTATTTCCGAGATGACGACTTAAAGAAGAGGAGGGGCCTGGTGGGCCTTGGTTCACATTTATTTATTTTTAAAGTGCAAAGACAGCTCATACACAGGGTGTGATGAATAATTTCCTACATGCATTGAAGACCTTGGCTGGCTTTGGAAAAGCTCTCTCTCTCTCTGCTGGTTCCCGGGAGCCTGGGTATTTTTAGTTGCTCAGTGCATTCTGATTCAAACTTCACAGGCCTGAGCCTAAATCATGTTGTGTGGTATTGAAGGGCTGTACCTTGCAGGGACCTGCAGGTGCCAGGCCTCAAACTTTACCCCAAATCCCCAGCCACTCCAACTCTTGCTCTGCTCCGAGGATAGTTCCGGAGCCTTAGGCTTAGCAATATTAGCTTGAGCATGCTTCTGCAGAAGGGCTTCCAAGATCACAGCTCTAGTGGATCATTTGAGACTTTGAGGACTTCCTAGTATCCATGTTCCCTTCCTCTGTTAGAAGCTCCCTGGTTTCAGCTTGGGGAATCACTTCTTCTGCCAGTATGCAGCATGGCAGAATTGTTAATTCAGAATTCTCAGTCTCTCCTAATCAAGACAGCCCATTGATTATATCCTGCCCTGGGATTTGGGATGATGTAAAGACAGAAAAAGAACCACCGCTTATTCATCCCGGCAGTCAGCCCTGCCCTGGACCCCAGCCTCAACTGGTCCCTTCCCCTTGCAGCTCGATTATTCATTCCCCCTTTGATTGTGTGGGCCACCTAGTAGCCTTCTAGTAGACCTCCATTTTATGACACATGCAAATAGTGCAAGTGACTCAAAAGCGATTAACATGAAAGTCTGCAGACCTGAGTCAGAAGTGTCACCTTGCATGTCTTCTATCGGGAATAGTCACAGCGCAAAGGTGTGATCTCTGGAGGGTTTGAGAAGTGCTCCCACGAGTGGCAGCTCGGTGAGGAAGACGAGCATGACCACAGTACAGTGCCTTTAGAGGAATGAGGAGGCTGAGGTTGAGAGACCTGCTCAGCCATCCTGCCCAGGAGCGACTGGACCATCACTTGAACGCTGGTCTGTCTTCTGTCCACCCAAGAGGCTTACCACCACTGGGAGAGACCACACTGCCTCTCAGGCCACTGGAGCTGCTTGGAGCTACGCCCCTAGGTGGGGGGTTATCCAGTCTTTAACTTCTGCTGCCTATGGATACCCATGGCTCACCAGTAACTGAAAATGCGACCCCGACTTCTTAAGTGTATTTCAGAAACTCTGGCTTGTCACAGCATCCAAGCAGAGAACACACAAAGACATTTAAATTCCTCTTTAAGATGTCACGGGACCATACACATAGGTTCATACTGACTTTTTATAATAGCCAAAAGGTAGAAAAAGCCCACATGTCCATCAACAGATGAGTGGATGAGGAAAGTGTGGTATATCCACATAATAGAGTAGTATTCAGTCATGAAAAGGAATAAAAAGCTGATGAATGCTACTATGTGAATGAACCTCAAAACTATTATGCTGTGTGAAAGAAGCCAGACACAAAAGGTCACATATTGTATGATTCCATTTTACACATGATATCCCGAACAAACCCATAGAGATAGCAGACAATTTGGTGGCAACCAGAGTGTGGAGGGAGAAACTGCTTACTGGGTAGAAGTTTTACTTTGTGATGGAAATATTTTGGAACTAAACAGAGGGTGATGGTTGTACAAAATACTGAATGCCATTGAATTGTTCACTTTAAAATGGTTGATTTTATGTTATGTGAATTTCACTTAAAATTATGAGAAATCTAAATTAACAAATAGCAATGAAACAAACAACACAAAACAAAGATGCCATTTAGATCCATCCCCTCATTTTTATTCCTATGGATCTCCCTTTCCTGTCCCCATTTAAACACTCAAAATAATCTATCACGCAGGGCTGCCCTCCCATCATTTATAACCGCAGAGATTGCTCTCTCAAAATACACCCAGTGAAGCCCTGGCAGCTGGAGATGCGGGCTCCGTTCGGTGTTCGCATCTTCCAGTCTCTGTGTCTAAACTGCCAAGCATGGCCTCTGCTCCAGCCAGGCTGCTCAGTCTCTGGAGCCGAGGAGCTCTTCGTGACCCCAGCCCTCACAGGAGAAGGGCATCCTCATGGACTGGGATCCTCTGTAAGGTGGATGATGATGATGAAGATGGTACCAAACTCCTGCTCTGGGTACTTATGGCTTCTGTTCCTCAAAACCCTTATTTGTCCCAGCTCTAGGGGGCATGTTATATTGGGGTGGGGATACTTCCCATGAGAATCCAGCGGTTTTCCTGAGCTCCCTACTTGCAAGGAGGGCTCTGCTCTGCTATTAGCGTTAGCTCTGCTCTGCTATTTCTTCATTTTCCCTTCTGCATTAGATCTGGGGCAGCCTTCTCTCAGCCTGCGTGTCCACCAGTGATAACCTCCATTCCCTTTTGTTTTACGCTTCCCCTTCACCTCTCCCCTAGTTGATGTGGAGGAATTATGTGGTTTTGGTATCTGTGTGACCTGTTGAGCCCGGACAATGCTATGGAAACCAAGATACCAGGACAATTGCCATCCATCAGGAACTCACCCAGGGTGGTGCTGTGTGTTATGAAAGCCAAGATGGCCTCAGAGAAGATAAAGTGAGATCTCCCCAAACAAACATCTCTGACCTGAGGCCAAAGGTTCCTAGGGCGGGCTGGCTTCCTTCTCCTCTACTGGATGGAGGAGCTGGCTCAGTTAGAGTAATAGGAGTAGACTGGGAAAGAGTTCTCAGATGTCACCTTGGGTGAAGGGAGTATTTGTTTGGGATTTGGGCTCTTCCCAATTTATAGGGATTGTTGAACACACACCTTTGATCTAGGCTATAAACTGCCCAGCCAAGGTCAACAGGCATCATGGAGTCAATGAGAGCTAAGATTCTGATAGCCAAGTTGCCATGACCAAGTCTACCTGCATCCCCCCAAAATTTATCCATACACACACATATGTATATATTCTAGTAATACTTTATATATACTATTTTGCTTAGTACTTATAATAGACCTAGCTATAGAAGATATGTAACCATATCCATGACACAAATAAATAGAAACTCAGAAGGGTTAGTCAAATTGCCTAAATCACATACCAAGTAAATATGGAATTTGGACTGAATTCCCTTCACTACATCCAGAGGTCCCCTTCTCCTCTCTTTTCTTATCCATTCCTGGGGGCTGTTCTAAGAATTAGCTGGACTTAGACTAGCTCCCTGATATTTGGGGTCCTTTTTCTGAACCTCTGTGGTAAATACAAGTGCTGTTACTCACTTAAACATTAATTTTGTGATTTTCTAATATATTCTAATCTTATCCAATCTAATCTTCTAACATATTACTGCTTGTTTCAAGCATGCCTATCTTGAATCCTCAATGAAAGCATAGATTCCTTGAGGGAGGACAACTGGTCTGCTCCCCTGCCCCAGCCTGACCTAGAAAAATGCTGAACAAACAGAATGTGACAAGGCCACCACATATTACTGGGATCTAGGAATTAAAATGGCCTTAAGGATTTCCTCCCCCAAGACTAGATTCCCTGATAGAAATCTCCCAGCAATCACCTGAGCAAATGAACAAAGAGATGTACTGCTTCCGCAGACTTCTTAACCTCTAGTTCTTTCTGCTCCTAAGCAGTAATCCATATTTTCTTCTAGGAGAGAAGAGTGATAATTCCATTCTTTCCAGAGTTTTAGCTCTCATAGTTTCAGACAGGCTGTACTATGGTGACCCAATCAGGAGACATACTGATTATTCTCTTAAAGGTAATACAGGATTGCAATATCTTATTCTAAACTCTTAGATCCAGGTGTATTTGGGGGACTAAGAATTTTTCAGATTTTAGATTTTAGAAGGGAGATTCGTGATCCATATAGAATATAACAATCCTAGCAGCATCCAGAATAGCACCTCATTAGTATTTCTTCAGTAAAACATGTGCATATTTATATTAACTGGGATGAAAAGACCTAAATATAGCCATATGCCACTTCAGGACAGGTTTTTGCTTCCAAATGAGCCTTGACACCAGCCATGCAATTTCCAGGGCTCCTTTTGACTTCAGAATTGTAGGTAATGGACTGAGGGCCGGTAATAGACAACAATTACTGAGTGCTTATTATATGTCAGATGCTCTGCTAAACCCCTGCTGTAAGTTACCACAAATAATTCACCAACAGCACTATGAGGTATGTTCTCATTTTCCTTCCATCTCACAGGTGAGGAAACTGAAGTTTAAGGAGGTTAGTAACTTGCCCAAGATGGCACAGAGTGAGCACTGAGCAGGACTCCATGAGTTTTCTGGATATCATCCCTCCCCTATCTCTGTGGTCCCTTCTGAGGTCATCCAGGTTAGTGGACTGAGAAGTGGCAAGTGACCTCTATGGGACCCCCATTGGACCTCTGGCCTTCGGGACTGGGAAGATTTTACCCTCAGACATGGCGAAGCTGAGTCCTGTGCCTCTGCTTACAGACACAAGAGAAAACCAACCATCTTCCTTGAATGAATTGAAGAACACGTTCAAGGGCCAACCCTAGTCTTGACTGTGAAGCATGACAAGGGCTCGCCTGGCCTCGAGGGTCTGCCTAGAGCATCTGTTAGGAGCGGAGCTCTGAGCTCAGGAGACACAAACTAAATCCAGTAACCAGCTAGGGGAGGCTGAGCAAACGCACTTCCATGTCAAACTTAATTCTTCTGCAAAATAAGGTTTCATGGTGCTTCTTTATAAGATTGCTTTGAAGGTGAAGTGACACAGTTCACCTAAACACAGTGCCTGACACAGAGTGAGCCCCCTACGTGCTTTTAACAAAGTCATGCTGTGGAAGAAAACAGGATAGTAACTGAGACAGCCAACAAGGAGAGGAGTCAGAAGTCTGATTCTTCAGCATTCATGTGCCCGGTCTAAGTCCCTTTGATGCCAAGAGCACCTGGTTTTGCACTCCCTGCTCCACCACACTACACAGTGGTTCTAGGAGATGGGCTGCTGCCCGTGGACAGAGGCTGCACTGTCAGGAGTGAGGGAAATCAGCCATGTCTAGAGCAGGCCTGGCTGCTTCGTGATGGGGGTAGGACAAGGGTATCTCAGTCCATTTTCTGTTGCCATAAGAGAATACCTGAGGCTGGCAGATTTATAAAGAAAAGAGGTTTATTTTGGCTCATGGTTCTGGAGGCTTGGGAGCCCAAGATCATGGTGCCGGCATCTACTTGGCTTCTGGTAAGAGTCCTGTGCTACTTCAACTTGGCGGAAAGCAGAAAGACAAGCATGTGTGCAGAAGAGAATAAATACAAGGGGCTACCTTGCTTTATAACAACTCATCCTCTGGACAACTAATCCAGTCCTGAGAGAGTGAGAACACCCAATAGAAAGGCATTCATCCTCCTTGTAACCACCTAATCACCTCTTAAAGGGCCCGCCTCCCAAAAGTGCCACAACAGCAATCAAATTCCAGCATGGGTTTTGGAGAGGACAAACCATATTCAAGCCCAGGGGTGGAAGAGCCACATGGATCAGAGCATGGTGGACTGAGCCGGCCCCAACAGAGACCTTGAACTTGATCCCTGGGTTCCACACAGCTAGAATACAAATAGAGAGGTCACTATTCATGTCAGTCCATTCTCGTCCCAACTTCCTGGTAATGAGTGGTTGCCTGCAATTTCTCTCGTGTACTCCTGAGACTATCTGAGATAATGGACCAGTCCCTACAGATTAACTGTCTACCTTCTCCCCTAAATCCGCCACATCAGGAAAGGCCATCTGGGCAGCATGAGCAGCCAGCCATTCCACTGGCCCTGGAGGCCATCCGGGGGGCTGCTGGCAGGACCACAGCTCTTCACTGGAGTCTCCCAGGACCATCCCTGGGGCCACCTCAGGCCTGGGACATGATGCCCAAGGAGTCACTGTGGCCATGAAGCCTTCATAAACCCCATTAAACTCATTGCCATGCAAAATACAAGCTGAAGGGCAACAGAGAACAAAAGTCCCCAAAGGCGGAGGGAGCATTTTATGCACCTTTGTGTCTTCAGGGGGGAACGATGCTGGGCAAACAATCGGTCCTCAATAAACATTTGTTGAGTGAATAAATGCAAAGAGATATATACCTTTTGGTTCAGCTTCCTCTGAGAGGTATGCCTGCCTCATCCTACCCCATCCTGGCTTCGGGCTTCTCCCGATCCAAGTACTATGCTCCACCCCAGAGGCAAAAAAGAGAGGGGATCTGGAGCCAAAGCACTCTGCCTGGCTGGCTGGCTGCTGTGGCCTGGGCCCGTCCACCCCCTATTTAAAGCTCACAATGTCTGTTCTTGTTCCACAGGTAGACACGCCATTAGGAGCATTCCAAACCAGAACCAGCTGCTCTGGAGAGCAGTAATTAAGTCAGCAGACCTTAGTGTCTGCATGCAGCTCTTTCACACCTGTCTGCCAACAGCGGGATTGCTGGGTAGAGAAGATTCTGTCTGTGCCTAGACTGGTAAGCACCTCCAAAGAGCCGGAGAAAGCCCAGGGCTAGCAGGGGTGTCACTGGGCCGTGGGTGGGGCTGGAGTGAGAACAGCACACGGTTGGCCACGGGCTGTGGAGTTCAGCCAGGAGCAGCGCTTCCCTAGTAAGTACGCGTCGGGTGCTTCTGTGTGGCGGGGACCAAGCTCTGTCCTCGTCTCTAGTGTTCTCCCATGTGGTCAGAGTTGAGCAGTTTGCTTAGACTGAGGAAAGCACAGCTGTGCCCCCAGGAGACATTCTGGAGAGACTTTCAGAGGTGGGTGAGGCCCAGATTAGAAGCCGCCGCCTGTGAGAGGCTCTGCTGCCCCGCTCCCTCTTCCTTGCACAGCTCAGGGGTCTGCCCTGGAAGGTCTGGAAGCAACAAGCTGGGAGAGGTGAAAAGAAGAGGTCTCCTCAACCAGGGCTGGTCAGAGTGGAGGGCAGTGTGTGAATTTCCTTTCTCAGGACCCCCTGCGGCCTTCTGTAAATACATACAGCCTGGAATTCCTGCCCTGTTGGTTGTCCAGGAAAAGAAAAGAATAGCCACAGAGCTCCTGCTGTGCCCCACTCTGTCTCAGGGCTCATAAACACCTGTGGGTTAAAAATACTTGGGGCAGCTGGGCGTTGTGGCACACACCTGTAATCCCAGTATTTGGGAGGCTGAGACAGGAGGATGCCAGGTTTGAGGCCAGGCTCAGCAACTTAGTGAGGCTCACATCAACTTATGGAGACCCTGTTTCCAAATGAAAAATAAAATAGGGCTGGGGGTATAGCTCGGAGGTAGAATGCCCCTGGGTTCACACCCTAGCACCCGCTCACGCGCGCGCATGCCCCCCCCCACACACACACACCTTGGAGTACTTGAACATACATCTCACTTAGTAGAGCCCTTGGGGCTCTGAGATGGGCCGGAGCAGCCCCGCTGAAGGGACTGCTGGAGCCTGGGATTTCTCCACACTGCGCCCCAGAGCCTTGGCGAGGACAGCTAGAAGCCGAGGTGCCTTCAGAACTTGGAAGGCCCCAGAAGAAAATTACATAAGAGGTCTTTTGATCCTCAGAATGAAACCCAGCTAAGGCCTGTTGTCTCTTTCCTTTTAGCTGAGACACTGAATAAAATAAAAAGTAGAAAAAAGCCTGTTGTTTTCACCAAGTGGGAAAGTTCTTGCCTTTTTCTCTCCAATGGTTCCCTCAGGACTCTAGCCGCCAGGCCCTTCCTTATCTTCTCAAGACCCAGAGGAACAGCTGGGCTGGCTCAGGTCACAGCGGCCCCTGGAGAGCAGCAGGGGCGCAGAGGACAGTTTCAGCATATGGAGTTGGCTGTGGTCCAGAGAGAGA
Organism: Graphiurus murinus; assembly: GCA_004027655.1. Lineage (NCBI taxonomy): Eukaryota > Metazoa > Chordata > Mammalia > Rodentia > Gliridae > Graphiurus > Graphiurus murinus. The sequence goes on along the minus strand of PVLC010020473.1, from coordinate 9,490 downwards.
GAGAGAGAGAGAGAGAGAGAGAGAGAGAGAGAGAGAGAGAGAGAGAGAGAGAAGGGCAGCGCGCACACGCACACCCAGGTAGGCAGGCACGAAGCCAGGCTGAGCCATGGAGAAGGGGGCAGGTAAGCACGCACTGAGCACCCTGCAGGTTTCCTGAGTACAAGATGACTTCACTGTCCAACTCAGGACAGTTCTTTGTACTCACAGAGGAGCCTTTCCCAAAACTTTGAGGGAAACACACAAGACACAAGCTAAAGCTACTGCTGTTCCAGCCTCTAGTTGTGTGCGGGTCTTATCTCTTACCCCCAGGTTCCCATTAAGGAGCCGCCTCCCATGACTAACCGAGGGGGAAAAGCTGAACTCACTGTCACTCTGACCGGCCTTCTTGGACTTCTTGCTTCCCATCCTGCAGTTCTGTGCTCTGAGGGTCAGAGGTCCTCGCTCCCTAATGGAGACCCTCCCTGGGAATCGCAGATCGAGTTTTGTTGAGTAAGTTGCCACCTGAGCACTTTGGTTCCTTGTCCCAAAGAGCCAGAAAGCAAGAAGTAACTCGCTATCCTGATATAGGAAATGACCCTGACCAGCTGCGGCTACACAGTGGGGGCAAGGAGGACAGCCTCTGGCAATTTATTAGGATGTCTCTTGGTACTCTTTTGACCGATTTTGACAGTAAATGGAAAATGAAGCCATCATGGGAGGAGCTGCTTCTGGAACCTCTAAGAAGTAGATCCAGCACCTCCAAGAGTGGCACAAAACATGGCTCATTAGAGAGGCTGTGAGGACCTGCCCACATCCCCCCTCAGGACAGAAGGACTTGTCCCCTTGGCTGCTGTCAGTACTGCAGAACTGCCTTAATAGAAGACAGTCCCCTCTCCCAAAGTCACAGCCCTTCCCAGGGCACCATGTGACTGGTTGGCACAGGGGTAGAAAAGCCTTGTACCCTCGCCACAGCTCAAGAGAGACCCAGGTGCAGCCTCCACCTCCTCCTTCAGGGAAGAAGGAAGACGAGAAGGAGGGGCCAGGATTTAAGTCAGGTGAGTCCTCAGTTATAGGACAAGGCACTGTCAAACTTGCCTTTAGAGAGGGGACAGAAAGAGAAGGGAGCTTCAAATATTTCCCACTGCTCCCAAAGGGCCTTCTTGATTGCTGATGCAAACTTTCCATCTTCTGCCAGGAGGTCACCCATGGCCCAAAGCCCCTTACCTCAGGGGGGGGGGGAGGGCTGAGCCTTCCCTGGTGAGAATGTGGCACTCAGCGCTCAGCGCCCCACCCAGTTCCCTCCCTCACCCCTTTCCATTGATAACACACTCCTATATTCTAGGTGTGGACCAATGACACGGCCGTTTTTTACACCATGTACTTGCTGGAGACATGACCTGTGTCCTGTGGTACCCACGGGCTCCACCCACTGCCCCAGGGATGAAATGACTCAAGGTTGGGCAGAAGTCATGTAGCCAGACTGATGAGGTAGAATAGAAGAAATAAAATTTAGGCAGGAAGGAGACATTGGGAAGAAAAGGAAAAAATATAGTTTTAAAATCTGGAGAGTTCATAAGCTAGGTCCCACACCCTAATCCCCTGAAGCGCTGCCCCCACCTGAGATTCAGGGCCAAGGTCAGATCCATCTTGAAACCTGAGGAGGAGGAGGAGGAGGATCCAACCTTTTCTGTGCCCACCCTCCTTTGGACGACCACCTATAGGTCTGGTCTGCTTCTGTGCCAACCCCCTCTCATATAAGGACTAAGGAGGCAAGGACTCGCTCTCTTGCCCTCCTGCTCCGTGACTCAGAAGATCTCCACTTACCTGCTTTCCCCGAGTCCCTTATTTTCCTGAATAAATACCTGCCTTTTGTTCCTGACTGGCACTTGTTAAAATTCTTTTTATCACGGAGGTCAAGGACCCACGAGTGGGACCGTGTTATCCCACAACAAGACCACACAGCTACCGCTGGCAGGTGCAGGCAGTGAGCCCGGGCGCCATACTGAGTTACTAGGTCAGCTGAGTTTCTGGGTCAGGGGGTCAGAGCACAGAGGTGTGAGCAGTCAACCTGGATTCCAGTTCTGACTCTGCTCCCCACCTACCCTATGCGTGACTTGACTCAGCTAACCTCTTGGCGCCTATTTCCTTGTCTGGAACCTAAGATTAATGCTCATGTCATGGAGTCCCTGTGAATCAAAGCTGGTAATTAAAAACAAAAGCATTTGCGAGGTGCGAAAGACTACAGTGTGGGGAGGGACCGCGTGATGGAGAAGAACATGACATTGAAATGGAGCCCTGCTCCTCTTGGGTCCCAGTGCCACCCTGGAAAGGTACTGATGCTTTTATTTTTCATACTGACTTTTATTTTTTAGCACAGTTTTAGATTCAAAAGAAAGTTGAGGAGAAAGTATAGAGAATTCCTATATATTCCTGCTTCCACACCTACTCAGCTTTACCCCCATGGACACCCCCACCAGCGTGACACAATTGTTACACTCCATGACCCTGAACTAACACAGCATTATCACCCAAAGACCATAGTTTGCATTAGGGCTCACTCTTGGAGGTGTATATTCTGTGAGGGTTGACAAGTGTGTAAGCACACACATCTACCATTATAGCATCATACAGAGTAAGCATACCACCCTCAAAACCCTCATGCTTCACCTGCTTATCCCTTGCTGGACTCAGGCCCCTGACAACCACTCATCCTTATATTGTCTGTACAGTTCTTCCTTTTCCCGAATGTCATATAGTTTGAATCATTCAACATATAGGGCAACCTGTGTCCTGCGACTGGTTGGCTTCTTTCATGTCTTTACCTGCCTTGGTAGTTCGTTTCTTTTTAGTGCTGAATAATATTCCACTGACTCACATATCATAGTTTGTTTATTCATTCACCTACTGAAAGACATCTTGGTTGCTTCCAAGTTATGGCAATTATAAATAAAGCTGCTAAAAACCTCCCTGTGCAGGTTTTTGCGTGGATATATGTCCTCACCTCATTTGGGTGTATACCAAAGAGGATGATTGCCAGGCCATATTTACTGTAATTTTCCCGAGTCTCATTTTCTTCACTGGTAAAGTGGAGAGGACAATATGCATTGTTAAGAGGTTTAAGAAAATGCACTTGAAGCACTTAGCACCATGCCCCGCACATACTTAGTACTCAACTAATGCCAGCCTTCCTTGTTCCTACTCTAGTGTAATGACAACACAAGTGTGGGAGATATAAATCCAAGTATTGAGTCAGAGATGTGTCATATGGGGTGTTAGAGTCATGGGTCATCTCCTCAGGCTCCAATAAAGTACGGGGCATTAGAAAATGCTGAAAGGTGGCCAGGAAAAGCTGCCATTGATGTGGAACCGGGGGTCTCCTCCAGGCCCAGGACCCTGAGTCCTACAGTCCTGAGCAGCCTGAGCCAGGGGAGGGGAGGTGGAAATAAGCCCAAGGTCACACAGTGCAGTTTGTTCCTGGTTTAGCAAAGCAGGGTCTTGGGGGATCCTGCAGGCTTAGACGTGTGCCCTCATCCTGCAGTGTCTCCTCCTCAGGCCTGCACCTTGGGCTGCCCCCTTCCCTTCAACCATTCACTCATCCGAAGCTAAGCCCAGATCTGACCTGGAACCAGAAGCTCAGCTGCAGGAAAGCAAGGTTTTTCCCCAGTCTTCTCTAGGGTCTGTGACCTTGCTTCATTGTTTCCAGAATTACCAAGTCCCCAGGAGGCTTTGCTATCTCCGTTTTTTCTTTCTCTTCTTTTGGCTTCCCTGGAGACAACAGGACCTCCTGGGATCTAGCCTTGTGTGTGGAGTATGAGCCTCCAGTATTTCTTTGGATCCCAACTCTTCAGTACTTCTTTGGAGAGGCTGCTCCAGGCTCCCTGTGTGGCGTATTTTTTCTGCAGAAGGAGCTGGAGGCAGCCCTCCGAGTCCCCAGCATGGACCATGGTCACTGGAAACCGAGTGTTGTCCCTGATATCTCACCCTTCCCTCTCCAGGCTGCCGTGCGCTGTGAAGTGGTCTCAGTCAGAAGCAGTCCTGAGACTCCAGGGGCCTCTCCTCACTCTGGAACTCACTGCTAGGAATGCCTAGGTTTAGCCAGCTGACATGCAGCCATTTCTCCATCCCTGCGCCCTTCGCCTCTGCTCCATCCCCACTCCTGGATAAAAATGAGTCTTTCTCTCTAGAAGCAAATTCTTTTGGAAATCTGGTGCTTCGAAGCATGCAAGTGGAGGCAGCTGCCACCTCTAGTGACACTAGCTGAGTGTCCTCTAACTCATCTCCTCAATGGTGAGGGTGCTGGACTTGATGACCTCTTTGATTTCTTCTAGTTCCATTTCTAAATACTTTTCCAGGTGACTTTAGCACTCTCCTGCAGAAATTTCTGCAATACAGGAATGTTTACGAAAAGCTGCTCCGTCCAATAATGGCAGCCACTAGCTACATGTGGTCCTTGGGCACGTGAAATGTGTCCAGTGCAACTGAGGCAACATTTTAAACTTTCATTTAATTTTAACTTACTTAAATGTTAAGTAGCCACCGGGGATGGTAGCCACTGTATTAGACAACACACATCTGGGCTGCTGCTGGATCTTGCCTCTTTAGAATCCTGTCCATTCTGTCTGAAGTGACAATTAACACACGAATCCACCCCGGTCTCTTCATTTCCCTGGTTTCCACTGAAAGCTGAGCCACCAGCATCTGCTGCCTAGGATATGACGATGTTTCCTCCTTGGTTTTCCTTCTCCAACTTTAGCCCCGTAGGACGCTTTTGCTATAGTGCAAAGTGATCTTAAAACAAAATTGACCAAATTATTCCTCTTCTCAAAACCCTTCAACAACCTGCCACTGCAATAAAATTGAAAGCCCCGCATGAGGCCCACGGGTGCCTGCACACTCAGCCCTGCTCCCTTCAGCCCTCACCCACCCTCCTCCCACTCTTCTCCACCACACTTTAGCCTTCCAGAAGCTGCCAAATCTCTTTTCAGTTCAGGCCTTTTTGCCTGACCTTTCCATGTGCTCTAGAGCTGTGCTGTCCAATGCAATGGTCACTAGCCACATGTGGCTTTTTAAATACAAACACTTATATTAACTAAAACAAAATGTAAAATTCAGCTCCTCAGGTATATCAGGCATTCAGTAGTCATATGTGCCTGGCGTCTTAACATGTTAGACAGCACACCACAGAATATTTCTATTATCACAGAAACTTTTGGACAGCAAATTTCTAGAACATTCTTCCGTTGTTCCTACCCATCCTTCAAGTCTCAGCTTAGATATCACATTCCCACAGAGGCCTTTTCTGACCCTCCAGTCTAAATTAAGATTCCCTGCTTTCTTTCTCACAGATTCTGCAGTCTAGGTCTTAAAACAGTTGGCAGCGTGACAATTCTGTGTGTGGCTGTTTCATGTTAAGGTCTAGGGAGGTGTCTTCTGTTTACTCACCAATCTCCAGCCCCCTTTTCACTCGCCCTTGCGGTGAAAGGATGAAATCACGAGTGAATGCACAGATGGATGGACAGAGCGGTTGCACGTCATGTACTTGTCTTAGGAAGTGCATGTGGAAAACAAAAGCTCAGAAGCATTGCGGTCATGGGATGAAACTCTGCCCTCTGTACTTGTCCTTAGCCTTTGTTAGTTAACCTCTGGGAGCCACCGCTGTTGCCGGGTAAAGAAGACAGGCTCTTGCCTATCTCAGGGTGCTGTTGAGAGGAGTGTGGGATGACATACGTACAGTCCTCGGCACGCAATCGGTGCCACAGCATGTGCCTTTGTGTCCCTTTATAACCTCTCCTGCGTCCTTGCATCCCCCTCCATGGTCCCTTCCCTTCAATGCTGCTTCTCTGGCCCCGGATACTCACTCTTTCAGTCCCACTCCCGTCTCTCACTAAGAAATCTTTAGTTTCTGTTAAGCTGCCACAACTCAAAGACAAAACTAAAACTTTCTCCAGCGTAGAGAGCCCACCGTGTCTGGGCCTTCTTCACTGTTCTTCTGCTCTCTGGCTATACAAGCCAGCCAGACCTGCCTCCCCATCCAGAGTTCAAAGAGGCTGGCTTCAGTCCTGGAAACACTCTTACAAGAGCAGGTGCACATGGAGTCTGCGTAGAATGGACCCCACTCTCCTTCTTGGGCAGGAGAGTTTTGTATCTATTGACCACCCGCATCACCATCCCCCCAGTGCTTGTTTAAAAAGCAGATTCCTGGGCACACTCCAGACCTGTTAAAGCAGCATCTCTGTGAGGGGACTCCAGAAACTGCACTTTTAACAAACACCTCAAGAGACTCAATCACTCTCATCAAAGCTTCTGCAGTAGAATACTTAGCCCCATGAATGCAGGTAATGTTGTTCTGAGAAGGGGTTAATGGATCCCTCTTTAATTTTTACACTAAAAGGTCATTTATCAAATATATATCTTGTGAGTTATCAAATTTATTGTTGTTGATATTAGTATTAGTATTATTAGTATTAGTATTAGTATTATTTGGAACTTTTAAACTCTCCTTCTATACTTTGGATTGGAAATGTCCCCCAAAGGCCCATGTTACAGGTGTGGTCCCTGGCCAGTGGCAGCATAAGGAGGTAGTGGGACCTGTGAGGTGGGCTAGTTGCACTAAGTTAGGTCACTGGGGGCTGCAGATCTCCTGGAAACATTCCCATGGGTTCCAGAATGGCTCTTAGATGTCGACTCCCTGTCTCTTGTTGGGTGTCAACGCTGGGTTTTTATACACAGAGCACAGGCCTGCAAGGTGGAACTTTGTATAGATGAGAAGGCTCAGGGTCAGAACGAGGAAGTGGCCTCCCCTCATATACAGGCTGCTCCCGGGGTGCCCTCCCTTCATGGTCCCCTGTGAGAGCTCAGCAAGATCTTGCTGGCTTGTAAATCTAGAATATATTGTGTAAAAACGGAGGATCATTTACATACCACGAAATACATAGCTCTGCAGTGCACCAAGTCAATGAGTTCTGATAGCTGTATAACTCGCATGGCAATCATCACGCTTGAGGTTTCCATTGCCCCCAGAAAGATCCCTTGTGCCCTTCCCAGACAATCCCCATCCTTCAGAAGAAATTTAATTAAGGTATTCCAGTGTGTTCCGGTGGCTGGAAGCAGGGGCTGGAGGAGGTACAGGCAGCACCGTTCTTGCCCCCTCCCTGCTGGAACAAGTAGCAACACTTTGTTCTTTCTCCTTTCATTCTATGGAAGCAACAGGCCTTTTGTTGCTTTCTTCCAAAGGAAACAACTTCCCCAGAGAGGGTCCCAGAAAGCTCCAACACATCTCCCCGGTGGTTCCTCTCCCAAGGCTCAGGAGTCGGCCAACCCCACACCTGGGGCCTCCCCACCCGTGTTCCACTGAGTGGACAGCAGGTGCCCCATGCTCCTCCTCCTTCAAGAAGCCTTCCACTAACACCACCTGCACCTCCTTTGTGCACCAAAGGGTCCCACTCAGAACCCTCAAGTGCAGCTGGATTGAGTTAAGGACGAAGCAGGACTCAGTGGTTCTGCCAAGAGGCCCCCCAGGAGGAAACTGGGGCAGAGGCCAGTCACCCTACCAGCTGTAACTACACCCAGGCTCCTCTCTGCATTCCTGCCAAGGGTCTGATGACATCCTGTTTAACGTATCCATAAAAACAATTCTTGTTATGTTCAGCTCAGCCTTGATGATAGTAAAACAACTTGGGAGCAGGCCAAATGTCAACATTGGGAGAATGCACTAAATAAACCAAGATGTCCTCCATACAATAGAAAGTTGTGTACCCATTAAAAATAACACTGAGGAAGAATATTAATAGACATGGAAAGCTGGGTGGATATACTGTCACGTTTTAAAGGCATCTCACCAAACACCAAAGCATTGAAAGTTGTTCTGAGTGTTAGGATGATGGGTCATTACTACATTCTTCTCTTTTGCTAGTGCTATAGGCAGGGGGTATAGAATATTAAATATAAGTTATTTATTGAAGGAGACCAGCTTTACACTGTTACATCTTGAGGAACAGAGCATGGACAGGGAGTGTAGAAATGATACGGTAGCATTGTCACTTGCAGAACCGATGGAAGTGGCATTGAACATCTCACATGCGTTAGGTCAGGAGTCTGGCTGCTTTGGTCTTCTATAGAAGGTCTTAACTCTGCACAAGAGTCTGCACACGTCCTGGCTGCTTTGCACTCTGAGGGAGGATGGCTCTTCACATATTTCCTGCCTCTGTTATTTTGTTCTTTCCACTCCCTCTGCCCAAAGAGCCCTCCAGCATGGCTTAGCAGATATAAATTCTGTGGGAGGCAAGAAAGTAGCTCCTCCAAGATGTTGTCCCTGCCCTAATCCCTGGGTTTTATAAATTACATTGCATAGCAAAAGGGGCTTTGCAGGTGTAATTATGGTTACAGACCTTAAAACGGGGAAAGGAATCTGCATTATCCAGGTGGGCCCAATCTAAGGACTTGTGTCTGTAAAAGCACAGAGCTCTCTCCAGCTGCAGTCAGGTAGAAGTGGGCAGAGAGTGGAAGTGTGGGAGGGACCTGCCCCTGTTGCCGGAGGAGCATATGGAAAGCCTGAGGAGTATGGGCAGCTCCCCCACAGACAAGCAGCAAGGAAATGAGAACCTCAGTCCTACAACCACAGGGAACTGAGTCAGCCCAGCAGCCTGAATGTGCTCAGAAGCAGATCCATCCTTAGAGCCTCCGGGAAGGAACACAGCTTCACTGACACCCTGATTTTGTGAAAGTATAAGCAGAGGAGCCTGAAGAGCCACACTGTACCCACGCTTCTGACCTGCAGAAATGTGGGATAATAAACAGATATTGCTTTAATCTGTAAAATTTGTCGTAATTTGTTACAGCAGCAATAGAAAACTAATACACTGCTGTGGTTTGGACGAGTGTCCCCCGACGTCCATGTTAGAGGCCTAGTCCCCAAGATGGCAGCATGGAGAGGTTGGGGGCCTTTAAGAGGTGAGGCCTAGTAGGTCCTTCAGTCACTGGGGGTGCACCCTTGATGGGGATTGCGGGGCCCCTCTGATCTCTCTTTCTCTGCTTCCTGGCTCAATATGTGAGCACTCGCTCAGTCATATGCTTCAGCCGTGAGCACTGCCCTCACCAGAGACCAAAATCAATGGAGCTGGCCGCTCTTGGGCTCAAACCTCCAAAACTATGAGCTAAGGAAGCTATTTGTCTTTATAAAGTTAACTGCCTCAGGGATTTCATTGTAGTATTTCTTTGAACCTCAGTTCAAATGCCAGTTCCATAACATCTCCCGATTCCTCCATCTGTAGGTAAGGGGTTCTTTCCTCTGAATTTTCCCAGCCCTCTGTCCCTGAGTCTCTGTAGCTATTGCCCTGGGCCACCTAACCTTGGGGTTATTTTTGTACAGGTCGTATTTCTCCTACTAGACTGTGTGCCACTCAGGGCACTATGTGAGGATGATTCATCTTCATTTTCCTTTCAGAGCATACCACAGCACCACATGTGTAGTCAATGCTAAATTTTTGCCAGAAGAATAGCTCACTACCTGGAT
>PVLC010020472.1:7231-29321 GCA_004027655.1 Graphiurus murinus | reverse complement strand
GAGGGAGGGGAGGGAGGTTCTCAATAATCTAACTTTCTTCCACTAGGTTCCACTTCTTAAAGATTCCACCTCCTAATACTGTCAGGAGCCGGAGACCAAGTCTTCAATACCTCCGCCTTTGGGAGACATTGACCAATCAAATTATAACAGGGAGTAAAATAGAAAGAGTTTTTTTCTTTTTTAACTTATGGGTTGGTGAGAAGCTTCTTGGAGAACTTGACACTGGAGTTGAAGTTTGAAGACTGTTTTGCGGTCACTTGTTTTGGATATGGTCTGTCAGTTAATCCTAATAAGGTTTTAGGTTCTTCCGTTATGATGTTGCCACCTTAAGAGCTCCTGGAAGGATTAGATCATACTGACTGTACACAACCATATATAATTTGTGGAATTTCACTATGAATGTACTGTGCTTGTTGGGTGCATACAATAAATCTTAGCAACTTGGATAAGACCTTAACCGTTTGCAATCATGACATTTTAGAGCAGGAAAAGACCTTAGAAATTATTATACTTCACCCTTTCATTTATAAGTCACCAAGAGGTCCGGTCATTAACTAAGGTCACTCAGTTAACTTGAGCAAACTTTCCATCAGAAGGCATTGGTGTCGGAATCGGTACTTTTCTATATCCATTATGGTAATTTATATTGATGTGAAATAAAATCATTGAATCCCCTACCCAGTTATCTCACAAGTATACTTTAAACTCTGCAATGAACTTGCACTCTAAGGTAAGTTTGAAGAAATATAAAATGGACCAAAGGCAGAAAATGCTTGAGGACTGGGTACTTGCATAATGAAAATACGGAATAACCTGTAACTGAAAAATACACTGGCAGGAGTTAACCTGGTATCACTGATTAACCTAGACAGGAGTAGGGGAATGCAGAAGGAAGAGAAGAGAAAGGAGGGAGGAAAGAATTGGAATGGGGAGAGGGCGCGTGGGGGGGAAAGAGAGAGAAAGAGAGCCAGTGTGAACCTTTCTGCGGAGAGAGGTACCCTTTGTCTGACAAACCCTGAAAAGGAAGCCTCTGGTATCAGCCCTCTCATTTCCACCTCCAAGCGTCTGCCGAGCTGCTAGGTGGAGCCCGCTCGCACTCCAGATCCGGGTTTTGTCGGCCACCCCTTCCCTTGCTCGAGCCCCCCTCCCGGGTCCTCCGAGCTCTTGCCGGTTGCAAGCTCATTCTGGCCTCGGCTTGGGCCCGGGCTGCGTCCGCGGAGCGCCAGCTGCACAGCCCCGGCGCACCCGCGCACCGACCGGCTCTGGCTCGGCGCGTCGCCCCTCCGCCTTCTCGCCCGCACCTCTCGCGCCAGTTCCCGCGAGCCGGGATGCAGATGCTGCGGCTGGTTCGGGTGGGCGCCGCCTCCACCGCCGCTGCTGGCATTTCCCGGACTGCTCGCTGCCTCCGCTCCCGCAGCTGCTGCCGCCTGTGACTCGCCCCCTCCCCTTTCTTTCTTCTTTTTTTGCCACCGTCCTCTTCGTTCGGGTGTGCGCGCGCGCGGGTTGCACGGTTGGCTTTGGCAGAAGCTCGCTCGTGTGTGCGCGCGTGTGTGTGTGCGTGTCTGGAGAGTGCCAGAGCCTTGCTCGCTTTGGGGGAGTCGAAGAAGAAAAAAGAACAGAAGAGGCGGCAGCAGCGAGGAGCCCGGGCCCCGCGATGAAGCTCCCACATGCCCGCAGCTGCCCTGTCCGGCGGGCCAGCTAATCAGCCACCTCCTGGGCTCGGGGCTCACCAGCCCCCGGGACGCAGCCCTCGGCGGCCGGGCGCCCGCTCTGCCCGCGCGCCCCCGCCGTGCACCCGGGCAGGAGTTTGCCTGGCTCTCGCTCAGACTCCCGGCGCTGGTTGCGGGCGCCCGAGCGGACTCTCGCCAGGGAGAGAACCTCGCGGGGAGGAGGAGGCAGGGGAGGAGGGCTTGGCGGAGAAGCCACCCCTGGCCCTCGCGGCTCCCCCTACCTATTCCATCACTCTCGCTCCCAGGCGGAAAGGGGAGGAAGAGGAAGAAGAAGAAAAAGAAAGAGAAAGGGGGTGGGGTGGGAGAACTGGATATAAAGATCGACTGGGGGGTGGGGGGGATGGTGGAAGATTTTTGGTCTCAGCAGCGTCTTTTCTTAAGCGGCGGCGGCGGCAGCAGCAGCAGCAGCAGCCAGAGGAGAAACAGCCCCAGCTATGACTGCCGCATGTTAATCGCCGCCGCTCGAGTCCCTGAGCTGCTGCTGGAGACCGAGCCTGACTCCGAAGTTGTGCAACTGTGGACTGGGAGAGACATTTGAACCCTCCTTCCTCTTTGCTCCGCTTTTGCCCCCTTGGGGTGTGCGAAGCGAGGAAACGTCAAGGAAGATAAGCGTTTGGCTTCCCCCCTTCCCCTTTCTCCATGGCTGTGTAGCAGAAGAAAGGAAAGAGAGACTTTTTGTTGTTGTTTCCCCGACTGGGGTCTCCACCCATCTGCTGCCTTCTCTGTGCTTTATCATTTTTTTGTTTTTTGGGGGTTTTTTTGGCCGCGTGCGGTGGGGGTGTCTTTCCTGGGGCCGGTCTATCTCTTGCCCCGAGCTCAATGGCAGGATTGTGGAATCTGCACCCGGCTGCAGGTTGTTGAGCCACTGATGGGACGCTCTCAGGGACCGGCGGTTACGAAAGGTAATTTATTCTTTGCACTCTTCATAATAGTGGTCACCCTGGTCGGGCGCAGGCGGCGGCATCGGCCGGGCGGGCAACTGAGGGGTGCGGGGTGGACGCACACTCACCCTTCCACTCACACACTCGCCCGCACACACACTCATCCGCTCGTGATGCGGGGCGGGAAGGGAGCCTCCTGGCTGGTGGGCGCTCGGGTTTGGCACGGGTTCGAGGTTTTTCCAGCAATTGGGCGATTTGGCGGCGGACAGGGATAAACGCGAGAGTGGACTGGGAGCATTCACTGTCGCACACGCTAGGGAATAGGAACGATTTCCACCCCGGGAATTTCACTCCCCTCTCATCTCAGTGTCATTCCCTGGTGGGGGCTGAAAGCAGCCAAGGGGGCGCCTCTTTTCCACTGGGCCAGAGCTAGGACCACTCCAGGCAGGAGCGTGCGGGAGGACGAACAGGGACCGGGCGAGGAGCTCTGGGGTGATGGAGAATGCGAGCTGGTGAGCCTGGCGCGATCCTCCCTCCACGCTGGCCTCCGAATAGCCAGGGTGGCTGCGTTTGCCCGGGTCGCGCCCCTGAGTTGCGGAGCGGCGCTGCCTGCCTCCCCGCACCCCGCCGGTTGTGTCCCCTTCGCGGCAGTTTGGCTTAGATCTGCGTGCCCAGGCTTTGTTTAGGCGGCTGTGGCTGGAGAAAGCCGCCACTTTGGTGGGTGGCCCGGGGCTGAGGTGTGCTGGTAGTGGGCAGTGGGCAAGGGGGTGGTGGTAAAGGAATCGGGGCGGCCGCGGCGCGCCCGGAGGGATGGCGGTGGGCAGAGTCTTGGTGGCCACGGTTGGCGCGTTACAGGTAGGAGGGCAGGGACCCCAGCGCTTGTCTCGGGGAAAAGGGAAGTCTCTGGGCTGCTGCGCAGCCTAGGTGCCTCGGCCACCCAGCAGGTCCGACGCCAGAGCTTTGCCGGCTGAGCGCTCCAGGCCCCCAGCTGTATAGGTGTGTGTTTGTAGGGACAGGAGCGACCGCCTCTACCAGGGTTAGTTGGCAGTGGGGTCGGCGTGTGGGTGTTTGGGTGTGCGCGTTCTTGCGCCCCGGGGATGGTAGGGAGCTGGTGAGCCTGGCGCGATCCTCCCAGCTGGGATAGGAGAGCTGATGCTACTTGAACAGATCTTGCTCATTGAAATCGCCTGAGATCCTTTAACCGGAAAATCTGGTTTGCGGAGGCCAAGAGGGCCCCCGTAGGGTTTTGAGAAAGCCTTGACGGTGTGATCCCTCTTCCCAGGAGAGGTGCAGCTCCGTGAGATGCGTGGGACGCGTGAGAGTCACTGGTGCAGCGCTCGACGCACCCCGGATTGGCCCTGATGAGGACATTGTAGTCATCTTTCTAGCAGATTGAAGTAGAGTCAAAGCCAGCGTAACCTCCGTTCCCTGGAATTCTCTGGCCACTTTCCTCTCTAGGCTAGAAACGCGCTGCTGCTGCTGCTGCTGCTGCTGCTGCTGCTGCTGCTGCTGCTGCTGCCTTTATGGCCAGCGATCTAGCAGTTGGGCGAACTCGAGGCTTGTGAGCCACCTCAGGGTGTCTCCTGGATCTCCCAGTGATCCTTGCCTGCGGTAGTTAGAGAACATTGTAAACAACGCTGTAAGCATCCCTGCCACAGTCTCCTTTGGAGCCCAACCTACTGATGTCTGTTGTGTTTACTTTCCTGGGTGTATTACTCATTAGGAAGTATAAGCCTTTTTGCACCTCTGATTTTACATCCTTCCAGCCAGCTGCTGGGGAAATGAGACGCATAGACTCTGGCAGGAAGGAAAAATTTGCCTTCTGTGTTTTGCTCTGAGGTAAATAGGGGGGTCGGCTAATTTTAGTGTCATATGGGCTATCGTCACCAAGTCACCAAAGAATCTCACTGTAGAATTTGCAGAGAAACACTTTTTTTAAGCAACTTTTTTCATTTGAAGAGTCCTACTATATTTCCCTCTGAGATAACAGGGCATAGCCAGATTTTTCCCTAATATATTTTTAATCTGTAATGGTACTACATGATCTGGAGTTCTGGCTCCCAATTTATCTGTATGTGGATTACAAATAGAATTGTCAGTTCTTTTATAGTATCACCAAGAGGATACCAGATAATTTGTGTAGGAGTTAAGAGGATATTTGTGTTGAAATATCTGACAGTTTTGATGCATCCAATCCTGCCACCCCCACCTCCGTTTTTTTGTAGCAAAAGAAAGGGTAAAGAATGTATAAAGATAAAGAGTTTGCAAACAGTTACTTTTGCAAAGATCAATGATTTTAAACTTGAATAATTAAATAAGATTAAATTCTATAGTTCTAAATTAGCTCTGACTCTTTTGCAATGTTTGTTGCAAATGGCTGTGGTTTTTTTTTTAAGTATAGCACTGTAAATTGGTACTTTGTTTTTAGGTACATTAATTTATGATTTTTTAAAAGATCTTGACATTTTGAAAAAGTGTAGGTTGCAAAAGAAAAATACAGAATCATCAATGCTTGATTTTGATTGTTATATTTTTATAAGAGATGTTGCTAGTGGCTATACTCTAATAGCAAACTTAGAGAGTTATGATTTAACTCATAAGAATCTAGCTTTATCCATTTGTTTCATTTCTAGAGGGTATGTTACAGTCTTTACATTCGACAACTATTTCACAAGGATTATAGAATCCTTTTCCCGTCCTTTTGGAAGATCTAATCCCGATGTCCAGTCCTTACATTAGAGGACTAGATCAGATCTGTTCTTTGTTTCCTAGCAGCATGTGTTTCCTAGCAGTCATACATTCCACAGGTCCTGATGTCATTAGAACAGTGTCTGTCCATGTATTGTGCTGTCTTTAGCTGAAGGTGAATGTGTCAGAGCATTTCAATGCCAGTCCATAGTACTTCTTTATCACTAAATATTCAGTAACCTGCTCCACTGGAGTATATGGATGACTAGACTGTGACTACAAAGTTGGGGTAGGAAGTAGGAGGAATGATTAGTACACCAGTTTATGTGAACTATTTAATTTTTTTTTTGGGGGGGGGGAGAGATTTTAGGTTTCATCAGGCATCCCTGATCAGAACAGTGATAAGCCAGCGTGTGATTTGTCTGATGGGTAAATGCTTTTGATGTCTCAGTTTAGGTTGCTTAGTGTTATTATCTTTCAGGTTGAGAACTGCTCAAAAAGATGAATGAAAACTGTTTCAGAAATAATACTCTGAAGAATGTCCTTCTTACATTTTGCACACTTAAATATCCCTTTCCACAGGGAATAACAGCAAGTATAGGACTTACTGGCTCCAGCTGCTATGCCTGGCATTGTTTCCAGTAATTAGGATAGGCAAATTTTGTATGGACCTGATTTACCTTTGATTCTTTTTGTAAACGGTAGCCAAGGAAATCATAAATAGTAGATAAAAAAGATTATAAAATCACAAGGATTGAAGTTAATCAAATAATATAATAAAAATTCAATTGTTTTTCAGATTTGATTTGGACCTCTTTAAGCTTTGGTTGATGCTCTCTTTGAAAGGGCTGCCAAGTACAAGTGACAGTTACTGTTAAAAGTGGGCGTTTTGGCCTAGAAATCAGCAAGGAAAACTGATTGTGATATTTTGTATTTAGGATCAAACACTGACTTTTGAAAAAAGCTCTTCTGCTTTAATTTAGCATGGTGTGAATGGCAAGAGCAGTTGGAATTAAAGGGAGATGATCCATCCTTACCTTTTGTGAATGGCTATTTTGCCTTAAGTTACTTAGATTTGCATTATATTCAAAATATGCATTTGCTCACTTAGGGAGAGATCCTAAAGACTGGAGCTACATTGTAACTCAGCATTTGTTTGCCCTCAATGATATATGTACACTTAGATTACTGTTGCAGTGTTGTACTTTTCTTTTATGCAAATATATTTCTTTAAAGAATACACTGTTTTATAATAAAATAAGAATAAAACAGTTGTGAATAAGAGCCTTCTGATATTTTTCCTTTGTTATCTCTCTCTCACTCTCACTGTGTGTGTTCCCATGTGTGTATGTGGTGGGGGGAAGGGTTAGGGAGTTGTTGATCACTGCAGAGAAAAAATCCAGATTTTTGGTTCATTGTGGCTTTGATATTGATGTAAATTAGCATTTGAGAAAGTAGTGTGAGTATGCCCCCAAGTAGCATTTATGGCTTCCTATGGTTTCTTGGGTATTCAGGGTTTCCCCTAAAACATTCAATGTATTTACCCTGGTTTGAGTATCAATCAAATTAACTCTACTACTGCATAAGCAACCAGGTATATTTTTTTCTTAGAGCTTTGAAATATGCTCATTCATTCAGAGATAAAAACAACAAAAAAATTAGTTGTCCTACTCTGAAATAATTTAAAATTGTCCATTTACTTTTGGGGGGGTTGGCTGGTGAAACAGTTGAGTTTTTCCTGTATTTGATTATACCAAATTCTACAAGCCTTTGTTTTGGGGGGGAGGGATTGCAGTGCTGAGGTTCAAATCCAGGACCTCAGGTGTGCTAAACAAGTGCTCTACCACTGAGCTGTATGCAGCCTGACCACAGACTATGCAAATCTTAGTAAATAACGTATTTCTCAAGTAATAATGACACATAATTTAATATTTATTAATTAATGAATGTCTTTGTAAGAGTAATGACAGACAGAGATGATGTTAAAATATGTCCCATGTTATTCCAGAATTTAAATGGAATATTGTTAATACTAATCCTGCTCATTTTGAAAACTGTGGGATAAAAAAAAAAAAAAAAAGAATTCTCCCAACTGAATATTTTTGTTTGGCAAAACTTTGTGTGCCAATTATTTAGTAGAGCTTACATAAGGGTTCCCAAAGCATGTATTGCAGACGCTTGTGAGTCTCTGAGACTCTTTTGAAGGATCTGCAAAATGAAAAGCTTTTCTATAACAATGTGTATACATTATTTGCCTTTTATTCTCATTTGTGCAGTGGAGTTTTCCAGAAGGCATATGACATGTGATGATGTCATCACTCTGATACATATGACATGTGTACTTGTATATTCTTGTGTTTTTTTAATTTCCCAATATGTAAATATTGATAGTTATAGGTAACATAATCAAAAGTCACTTTTGGTCATTAATTTTTAAGACCATAAAATAATTCTGGGACCAAAATCTTTGGGGACCACTCAAATAACCAAGATTTATATCCTTTTGCTCAGAAATGTCACCTATCTGACCAGATAAAGAGCCATCTAGGATGAGAAAACAAGTAGATCTTCAAAGTTTAAAAGGAGCAGGCAGGTTGGGTATTTATTACTTGGCATTTTCATTATTTTCTTTCCTGAAACTCTAACGTAGAAAACCTGCTTTTAGTCTTATCCTTCCCATTTAGTGAAATGGGAAGTTTAAAGCTGTAGGTCCCCAGTGTGATATGCTGACTCGTCCAGGGATGGCTGCTAAAGAGCTGAGGAGAACATTTGTAATCCAGGAAACTGTCGTATCTGGAAAGGCAGAATGGTATACAGGTGAAGAGAAAGGGGGACTCTGCAATGTGTTTTCCTGGATTTGAGAAGCTTTTTGATTTTGGTCTCACTGTACCTCAATTTCCTGATGTGTTTTAATGAGTTTAACATTTGTACAAATTCATAGATTATTGTGAAATTGTAATGGTTAAATACATGCAAATAGCTTAAAACAATTACAGGCACATGATAATATATAATCATTTTTGCCTGTCATCATCATTATTATTATTATTATTATTATTATTATTATTATTATTGTCATCTTTATTATTAGGTCTCATGAGGATCCTAAGAAACTTTCATCAATTCCCCATGTGATTCAGATATGCAATTATGTCTCACATCATTTTAGGTGTTAAAATATTAATCAATTTAAAAGATTCATATAAAATAATCTTTGCTTGGTTTTACTCTTGAACTTTAAAACTCATGGAGTTATTCGCATTTTTTAAAGAAAAAGCAATAAAACACCTTTGTAAGCTTTAGCTAAGCTTAAAGTTGGGTAGTGAGTATGAATGCCCAATTAAAACTAGATTCCAAAGACCCTAATTGAATATTTATGTATCTTGGGAATTATTAGGGAGGAAATCACTTTTCTGAAGTGATATCAAGACAACTCACTACAAGCTTAATCTGTTAATCACTATCTAAGTACCACAACAGGCCATTTTCAGTGAAAAGGATCCTTGGGGTAATTATATACTGTGGTTCAGTCTGCTTGTGAGTGGTGATATGTCTAACTAGTGAAAGAAGCTCCGGAAAGATCAGCTTTACTAGCTGCTGAAGTTTAACTGGAGAACTATAATACTTTTGAATCAGGCACTTAGACAACTATTTAGAAACTTTGAATATATTCATGAATCATACACAGTTTTTGCATGCATTCCATAGCTTTGTATAATTTCTGACCCAGCCCTGTCACTGTGAGGTTAGTAGTATAGAATCTGTCACCCTCAGCACTTAGGTTAGTGCTCTCTTAGTATTATAGAAAATAAATTATGCTCCATAGATAGGCATAACTGGGAATAGACTTTAATTACGAACTTTTCAGAAATGGCCTTTGGAATGGAGACACTTGCATACCATCTCCCACACAGGTTTCTAACTCTTTTGTCTCTGTGAAGTAGAGACAAAAGAGAGACATTGTAGAGAGGTAAGTAAATATAAACTTAAGTAAAAGAAAGAACATTTAATGCATGGTACTTATTATTGTTAATTTTAGTATTTGAAGAAATGTTCTTGAATGTTATCATTAAAAAAAGTTAGCTACATCAAATAACATTTTCTTAATTAGGTTTTTGATGAGCTATATAAATAAATAGCATTTTTAAGCAGTTCAGAAAGGTTTTATGTCTCTTATTTGTCTTTCCTATATTCTTTCCCTCTCCCCCCTTTAACCCTTTAAGTATCTATTTCTGACTACTTCCTCTTAATCTGAAAATGTTATGCTCTGCTAATAACTGTCCACAAATATCATAATCCTAAGAGAAAAAAAATTTTCTTACATTCACCAGGTACTATGCCTGAAGATTGACTTTAAATCAGGTATAAGATGAAAGTAACAATTTAACTTATGACATTTAAAATCAAGTAAGTGATCATCTTTTCACAGGCTGACAATAGCTCTTTAAGCGTGAATTGTATCACACATTTTTATAATGTAGTAAACAAATTAAGTCATCATAAACTTTCAAGATTATATTATAGATTTCTGTATTTTTAAAATATTTATAATCTCAAAGTACAAGTCCTCACAAGATTGCTATAAATGCAAAGGAACTCTTAAAATTCAGATCCAAAAAATTGCTTTACAGACTAGGTGTATTGAAAGGCTCTTAAATATATCTGAATTTTAGAATTCACATCTGTATTTCAGTGACAGATGCCAATAAGAGAAGTTTTTAAAATGTGTGACTTTTATCTCTAGTTATACAACATTTATGTGAAAAAGGAAAGGTACAACATAGCAGGTGGTTGAAATGAATGAAAAAATATATACTGCATGTTCAACAACTGACTTGCTAAGTTGTATCAGACTTAAGTGTTTGAAAGTGTGAATCAAGAAAATGAAGGCCAACTTAAAAAAAAAAAGGACACCCCCACCCCCATTTGATCAGCTTGTGTTGGTGTTTATGCATCCCGCAGAGACAGAGTGTGTTACTATTCAGGACAGCCCTAGTGGCTAACAGTAGCCTGAGCCAGTGAGAATAGGGGAGAGACTCAAGCCCAGTTTTTGATGTTCCGCTTGGGTGGGTAACTTGAATACTAAAATGCATTCCATTGACAGCTGACCCTGTAAGAGGTTTCTCAACAGTCTCCTGTTTTGTTTTGTTTTGGTTTGTAACCCCCCCATACCCCCTTTCCTTTCCTCAAAGCTCTTCCAAATAAATACTTTTGGATAAGAGGAAATGGCCCTGACTGATGGTCATCTCTTTGTATGTGATTTTATTTTTGGCAAGAATGGAAGAGCTCAACTGGTTTACATTAGTTTTTTTTTTTCAAAATTTCAGTGTTCTTGATTTGTCAGTGGCTGATGGTTGTTTGAACCTTGAGTCAGAATACTGATCATGACTTCAAGGATCAGACAAAGAACCTATTGAGAAATAGTTTTGTTTTTTGTTAGCACAAGGCATGTGTATGCCTAATGCCTTTATTCTTTATATCAGCTTTAAATGTTCAATTGACATTTTCTAGTTAGTTTGAATATTAATAATATAGTTGACTTTGGAGTTTTAATATTATTAGCTATAGTTGACTTTGTAGGATGAACTGTGGTAGCCATTTTCTTTTAAAATAATATACAATCTTTTCATTTTTAGACAATTTCAGGTAAGGTTTAATTTCATTTTCAGTAATTGTTTTATACTTTTATTGGTACATTATAGTCTCACATCGTAATGTAGTTCTTAATGATAGTGACATACATGCTCATGCATCAGTTAAATATTTTATAGTCATTCTGAAATGATGCATATTTTATGATAGTATCTCAGTTGTCATAAGTACTTAGATTCAATGTAAAAAATTGAGTAGAATGGGTATATTTATTATTTTTCTTTTAATCACAAAGATACCTCCAGATCGCTCTAGGCTAAAATGAGTAATTTATTTGGAGATAGTTGGATTTTATACTTAAAGAATCTTAGGGATGGAGATTTACCTAGTCATCAGGTAAATTTAGCACCTTGATTACCACTAGGCTTCTGTTTTAGTTGCATGTCCCTGTAACTGAATCACTATCACTGCCTATCACTTTTGCTTCTCTCTGACAATTGGTATCTTTCATTTTCACCATAGTCTGAATTAGATACTCAACTTGACATTGATCTCCTACATATTGAGCATCTCTAATTTGCAAATCTGAAATACTCAAAAATTTAAAACTTGTTTAGCAGCAACACAAAGCCACAAGTACTTGATGGGTCATGCAGACAAAATGCAGGCACATTAAAAATATTGTGCAAACTGGGTGTGGTGGCACACACTTGTAATCCCAGTACTTGGGAGGCTGAGACAGGAGGATAACAGGAGGATCTCTGCCAGCCTCAGATACTTAATGAGGTCCTCTGCAACTTAGTGAGACCCTGTTTCAAAATAAGGAATGAAAAATAGGGCTGGGGATGTGGCTTGGAGTTAGAATGCCCCTAGGTGCTATCCCCAGTGCTGCAAAAAAGAAAAAAAAAAATTATGCAAAATTACCTTCAGACAGTGTGTATAAGATATATGTGAAACATAAATAAATTCAATATTTAGACTTGGGTCTTATCCTCAAGATATCTCATTAGGTATATTTAAATATTTTTAAAATATCCAAAATATTTCTTGTCTCAAGCATTTTGTAAGAAGTATTACCCAGTATCACCCGTTTAGTGAGGTCAATAAGAATATTGCAGTTCTTCTGTGGATGGACAGTGGATGGACAGACAGACGGCTTGAAGAAGGAAATGATCAATTAAGAGAAGGATATTGTCTACAGAAAAAGGAAGAGATGCAGAGACAATCTGAATATTCACTGTTGTAACTCTTTGCTAACAGAGACAGATTTGGCCTTTGGAGAAGTAATTAGGGAAACCTTTTAAATGGGTTTATTTGATTCTTCTAAGAGGCCAGAATGATCTTGGAAAATGGTTCCCTAGTCCCTGGATCCAGAAAACTCAACAAAGACAAGCAAACCAAGAGGTTCAAATCTTCAGTCTTATTTCAAAGGCACCTCAGCCATCAATGAAACTACCCAAATCACCTAGGCTCTGCATATGTGAAAATTCATGACATATCTGAAGGATGGCACTTTACAGAAGTAGTGTGTGCCATTCTGTCATATAATGATGAAGTTGTCATCATTCAATGTCTAACAAAGCACTCTGGGCTCAGGTTTGGTGACACAAAAGGGTGCTAGATTTTTCCTGAATATGCTTAAAGGTGGAGATAATAATGTGGTCTTACAGGTTTAAATGTAGGTTATATAGGCATTGAGTACATCTATGTGAACAGAGCTTCCAAGATGCACCATCTGACAGTGCTCATGGCTGAATTAACTCATGAATGAGCTCTGTGGGCCACAGTAAGATAGTATCACTGAACAGGAACATGCTGTTTCTAAGCCAGAATTGCAGATTGTGCAGAGAAAAAGTCATCCTAGAAGAAACTGAAGAAGTAAAAACTTATGGCATGGGAATAAATACAGCATGAAACAAATGCAAATAGACGTAAAAGTAAAAAAAAAAAAAAATGGGTTCACAGATATGTATCCATCCGTTTGAGACACTAATTAATTTGCGTTTGCTGGTGTACTCATTATGTCATACTTTGATGGGAGTACATTTTTATTCAAGTAAGCCTTCTGTTTGGAGGCAAAGTATTCAAAAGTACATCAAGTGGGATGTTTCAAATATTTGAGCATGGAGTTCGATAGTTGCCTGATGAATCCAGTGGAAACATTCTTCACCGTATCTAGTAACAATGCTTTTCAAATGGTTTGGATGTCTAATATGGATCCATTATTACAAAAAACAGTACGTTTTAGCAATGTTTACTGCTAAGCTGGACCAGCTTATGTAAATTGGTGCTTTAGAGGTATAGATTGTATAAGTATAAAATCCTCCTAAACATATTCTTTCTACTTTTCCTTTTTTTCAAATTAAAAGTTGGGTTGAGTTTTCATTTTCATTTTTAAGTACCAGCTCAATATAAGTTGTAGCATATGAAGATAATTTGGGGGAATTTTTAAAGGTTATGTGAAACTTTAATTACAAGGGCTCTTGTGTACAGTGACCTTCCTTATTGTTGCAAATCCTCAAAGAAGAAAGCAGTAAAAATTAATATGCTGTCAACATTGTATTTTTATGATTTGACACTATTAAGCAAACTTTGCAAGTATTTCTCTTTTTTTTTTTTTGGTGCATTTGATTAAATGTGTGATCTTATCTTGGTAGAATAGCCTGCTGGGCTGCAAACAGTGGTGTTCAGAAATGAAATTTGCTTAAAGTCTCTGAGTAGACATTTATTCTTGAATAATAGATGATAGTGAGAAAACAGTGGTATGCATGTGTGTTTTCTTCCTTGAATTTAGGAAGGGTTGAGTTAGGGCAACAATAACAAAAACAAAAAGTAATGGGGTAGGAAAGAAAGCATTAGGTTTAGAAGTGAGAAGCTAACCTGCTTTATTACAAATGAATGAACAAGCTATAGGAGGGACTGACTCACAGTGTTAATATCAGAGGACAGATTCATTACTAGTTTTAGTAACCTTGTGCTAAACTTATTTTTGCTGCTGGTCTCTCTTAGCTTGAAAGAGGTTATTTGGGGATGAATTTTTCCTACTATCTAAATGTATATTATTTATGCTATTTTGATTCTACTTGAGTCCCAATAATGGCTGGATTTTAATTCCTATTCTTTCTTGTACATCCCAAATACCGTATTGGCATTTTATTTCCTTGTTATAGTACATGCTCACAACATTGGTGACACAGAGAGATACACAATGTCAAAACAGAAATCTTTCAGTTTACCCTAATGTACTGGCATGCTACAATGTTTAGAGTTTATTTCATACTTACATTTTTTACCTTGATCATCCACATCTGTGGAGTGTGCGTGTGTGTGTGTGTGTGTGTGTGTGTGTGTGTGTGTGTTACTGGAACTGAGTAACTACATATATGATTTGTATAATTCTCTTCAATTTCTCAGTGCCATTTTTGAAAGCATCATTTTTTAATATTGTAAAATATAGTGTAGATAACACTATGATTTATTTAAGTATTCACTTACTCATGTGAGTTGTCATCTTTTCTTTTCTTTTCTTTTTGGCTAGGATAAATGATGTCACAGTGAATATCCAAGTGTTGAAAGCTTGGTCAATTCTCCATTTATTTCTGTAGCACCGATTGCTTGAAGTACAATCACTAGGTCGAAGAGTAATAATTTCAGTTTGACTTTTATATTTGCTTATAGCAATCCAGATGCATCATTGCTCTTTGCATTGCATTTCTGCTCTCTGGACTTTTTGACAACTCTTTAGATTGCTAACTCAAGTGTAGTTAGTTGTTATTAACTCTTTGTTATGTAAAGTAACCTTTATTCAGCCATTTCTCTGTCTTGTACTTGAGAATTCTTATTTCTGGTTTTAGGCATGATGTTGATGTTGGCAAAACAAAGCTGTGTCACATTATGCATTTATTTTGGTAATTCTTAATAATTATTGAGTTGTATATGTACCAATATACAATAAAACTAATAAAATTAAAATGTACTGATATTATTATTTAAGGACTGCTTCATATCTTTGAATTTAACATATTTGATTTTATTCTATTTGATTTTAAATCAAAACCATAGAATGAAACTAATTCATGAAGAATTAAGTCAGCCATCTACTTTATGTCCCCATAAAATTTCTTAGTTTCTTTTTCTGCTCTGAATGGATCTCTTATCTCTTCAGTTCATCTAAAGCATCAATTTAACAAAGGTCTCTTTTACAAAACCTCTTCTGAAATGAGAAAATTGGTGGTTTGATTATTCTCTTAAAGTTAAACATAAAAAGTAGGGGTAAGTTAATGCATTTGAAGGAAATGAAGTTTGTCTATAAAAGAAGGCAGGCCAGTAACAAAAATAATCAAATAGAGCATTGTGGCCTAAATGAGTAAATATGAACACAAGTTTTGCTAGATATGAGCCCAATTAGAGATCTGAATATAAGAAGGAGACTGAGGAACAAAATATGAGGTGTCCAGTAGTGTTTAAGTGATATTAAAGAGAAAAGCAGTGGAGGTATAATGCAAATTTTCTTTTCTTTTCTTTTTTTTTTTTTCAGTAATGTCAATACTTACTGAGTTTGATTCTATTAGTGTATTCTTTGGTCAGTGAGATTAATAGTTCTACTTTGAATGCTATCTTTGTGCCAATCTTTTTTCAATTGTGGAGTCATGCATTTCAGGTATATTTCTAGCAGTCAGAGTGTAAATCTATTCTACTTGAACTATCTGTATTTTGTTTAAATCTGCACTTGAACGTATTTGTGGGACCAAGTTTAATGTTTGCTGAGTAAATGATGGTATAACAACTGCATAAATGTGCTTTCTGGACCTCCAAGAAACAACTGAATGTGAAAGTGGTTTTTGAAGTCACTGTTGTAAGGTAGATTTAAGTGCCACTGAACGTTGTCCCATACATATATGTGGAATAACAAAGAGGTAGAAAGGTTATTAAAAGGTACACTTTTCCACACTTTAGTTTCCTTAAAAAGAAAAAAAAATGTTGTGAAGATTTAAAGTGACTTGCTCAAAGTGACATGGCAGGTTTATAGCATATACTACCTTCTGTTAAGCCCTTTCTCTGTCTTGTACTTGAGAATGCTCATTTCTGATTTCACGTGTGATGGTGGCAAAACAAAGCTGTGTCACATTATGCATATATTTTCCATAAGCCTATTTCATCTTTACAAGGGGTAGGATGGGGGGAGACATGTTCCTTTCTCTCTAAAATATTCAGGATATAGAATAAAATGATTAAGTTAGTTAGAACAGAATACTCCTGCTTGTGAATTACATTTTCAGAAAACCTTACCTCAATAGGTAGTTGACTTTATAAGAATTTTTGTATTTCATCCTTGATGAGCTAAGAAGGCATAATATTGCATGTGGTAATTGAATGTTTTAAAAGAGGATAAAATAGATTAGACATTCATTTTGTTATGATTTACAAACAATGGGACAGTTATAATTAAGATACTTTGCATTTTGTAAAAATGTCAAGTACTCTGATAAAGCTGTCTCAAGTATTTCTCTATACTTGTCTTTTATGATAGTAAAATGTTTTACGTACAGTAAATTATTTCAGCATTTGATATAATTACTTGTATCAGCTTTCTTCTCCATCTGTTTACATATTAAGTAAATTTCAGATCTAGAGCTTTGGGACCACAGAACAAATTATCTAATATCAGAGAAATTTTAATATTTCTTCATTTGTGAAGCAGAAGTGTGCACATCGAATGTTGGATACTCAGTGTTTCTTCTTCATTCTGTTTTCCAAGGTGGACAAATGTATGTACACGAAATTATTATTTTGTTATGAAGTTTAGCACTAAAATGTACTTCTAAGTTAGTCACATGATCTTTACAGAAAGTAATAAACATGCATGTAGTGAAATATAATAATAGATTTGTCTTTGAATGAGAGTCAAACAAAGTAGAAAGAGAGCTTAATTTGGGGAGTCAGAAAAGCATGATTCCAAACCTTTCTTCTGGACGACACTGGAAAAGTTACTTAAGTTCTCAACATTTCACTTTCCACATGTGTTAAAATAGGGATAGAAATAATAGTCATCTTTCAAACTTATAGTGAGGATTAAATGAGACAATAGAGGTACAACATAGAGTACTCTGGATTTATGAATGTGATCAATAAATGATAATTTTTATTATTTGTGTTAATTTTTTTATTATTCTAGTGTTAAAGTTGATACCTTCTCCTTAGTGGAGCTCTACATTGTTCTGCTATTTTCTGCAGTTCCCAAAAGATTGACTTCATTAACTCATTAATGTTATCATTCATTATATATTTGTTCACATCGTATGTCTGCAGGGTGTGGGGGTTATGGAGCATAACATGGTAGATAGGTCCTCTGACTTTAGCAAATACCAAATCACAGAAATAAAGGGGTTTTAAGCAGTGTATCTGACATTAATTACTTAAAGTTGTGTTTAAGTACTACAAAGAATAAGTCCAGGATGCTATGAGAGTTTCACAGCAGAGTAAGATCTCCTCTGAGTTGGGGGGGGGGGGGTGAGCTGAAAGACTTCTGAAAGCAAGTGATTTTTGAACTGAGTCAGGGAGGCTAAGAAGCCAGTCCCAGAGAATGTGTCATCAGAAGAGCTGATCACAGACCCAAACCTTTTCTATTGGAGGAGGTAACTCAAGCAAAGTGAAAAGTACAGGGTATCCTTGCCTTGATTTGGCAACAGAGGCAATAAATTTGCATTTTTCACTTTCCAAAGAAAGTGAACTTAACATGATGTCTTAATATCAGTTGTCTAGTTGGGATATTGAATTTCAGATTGTCATAAAATAAACTACCACAAAAACATGTGCAGGTAGATTTGAGATGAGGAGGAATACTTAAAGATTCATATAGATACTAAAACCAAGGTTTCTTAGTTCAGCTGAGGAGGTGTTCATCTGTGTGTACTGTTATGAGGAGAAAGCTTCACTGCAGAGGTTGCTTTGTGTTCATCCTTCCCCTAAATTTCTTCCCAACCCCTTCAATATCCTAAGTGTCTTTTGGCACTGAGGAACTCTGTAGAGATGAGGACCAATTTGTAGGGATACTACTGCCAAAGTTTGGCAGTAATAAGAGTAAATTATCAGTCTGGAAACATTAAGAAAAATGTGTTATCATCATGTAGTAAAGACAGTAAGGTTTGTCTGTCTCTCCACTGCCAGGATTAAGGTTATTTAAACTTTGGAGGGCTATCCTTGGTAAGGAATGATAAGCTGATTTTATTGTCATAACAAACTATTTAATATTGATAAAATAATAGAGAAATCTATGATAGAAAAAAATTGATCTTAGTTTAAGTCTTTGAGCAAAATGATAACTAAGAATAGTGTGGAAAAATTATACTAGCAGAATGAAAGTTTTAATAGAGGAAGAATATTATTATAGAAGATAAATTTGGAATTATAAATCTTTTACATTTATTTCTCAATAGTCATTTAGTACTTCCTATGTGACAAAATTAAACACAATTTTTATAAAGACTGGAAATAAACACAGCATTTTCTAAGAACATTTGGCCCAGAGATTTCAGGCATTTTAGATCAGAGAATGTTTTCTTATCCTTCTGAGCACTAGAGAATATGTAGAAACTGGTCAGGCAGATAGCTTTCCTGAAAAAGAGAATGTCTTATCTCAAGGTCTAGAGAAAGGAGGAGTGGTTCATTGAGAAGCTCAGAAATCAGAGTCCCTGGAACATAAGGATTGAGAGAGGGGTGTGGGATCTGGCTAGGGAGTAAGTAGGAGTCCAGAGTTGATAGTGTTTAAAATCCATGTGTTGGACTTTATCTTAGGAGCTATGGGAAATCATTAAGTGTGTCAATAACAAGACAATTTTTATTTTTAAAATATCATGTTGGTCCTCCTGTGTAGACAATAATTGAAGGGGAGGCATCAAGAGGGGATGTGCAGAGATGAGTTAGACCAGAGTCCCAGACTCCATCCTGTGGCCTCTCAGCTGGGCAACTTAAATAGATCATGCCTCTTTCTGGCCTCTACTGATTCATGAATAAAGAAGGGGTCTGCATTAAACAATATCCCTTTCAACTCGAACATGCTTGACTCTAATTCGATTATAAAGATGTAGTGGATCTAAGTGAGATGGCGATCATTGATTAAATGACCTCTTCTGAACTTCTTGCTGTGTTTTACTGATCTATCTGTATAATATGTGTTGGAATTATAATACTGCATCCAGTCCTCTAATCAGATTTATTTATTTTTTTTTTACCTGAAAGTTGAAATCCACTCACTAGAGTCCTGTAATATAACAAAAAATTGAAATATGTTTCTATTCTAAATGCTACATAAAATTATAAAGTCAGATGTGGGAACTACATTTAATTTAGTTAAGAGGGTTCAAACTACAAAGATCTTTCATTTTAGTCAAAGTGATTTACTTATAAGTCCTCCTTATTGATGTCATTCAAAGAAATTCCTATTTTAGTGATACCTAAAAAGACAGTACTACATTTGTCTGACAAAACTGCAGTGGCTGATACTCTGAGTGACAAATGAAAAGAGATGATTCTATTATTTAAAATCTTCTAAGATATTTTAGCTTTTCATTAATAATTTAAGCATTTTATTTTCTCCTTGTGCTCTGTCCTCTAACTCTCCATTGCTCTTTGTGATGTCTCTTTTATGGTATTCATGACATTCTGCTATGGCTTTTTGATTATACTTCATGTTTTATACTTCTATGGAAATAATAAATGCATTGATGACCAAGACTGCTCTTTTTTATAACCTAAAGTATCTGATTATTTAAATGAGGTTTGACTTTTTTTCTTTGAAAGCTGGGGGTGTAGTATGTTAGATAAAACATTGTAAGAAGAATGTCTGGTATGATTTAAAGATTAATGACACAAGCTGGGCATGGTGGCTCACGCTTGTAAACCCAGCATTTGGGAGGCTGAGACCAGAAGATCCAGGTTCGCAGCCAGCCTCAGCTACCTAGTGAGGCCCTCCGCAACTTAGTGAGACCCTGTTTCAAAATAAAGAATAAAAACTAGGGCTGGGGGTATAGTTCGGAGGTAGAATGTCCCTGAGTTCAATCTCCAGTACTGCACAAAAAAAAAAAAAAAAAAAAGATTAATGGCACGAATTCTAATAACTTGACTAGGGCATGAGACAATGATTTGGGGCATGGCAGATGCATCTGAGCCAGGATCATGGGACAGCTGCATGACTCTAGAACATTTCCTAAGCATCCATTTACTCCCTGTGTTGAGGACTGATTATGTCTATTTCAAGGGACTGAGAATTAAAGTAGTTCACGTCATGTAATGTACCGCTATGAGGTTAAGTCATAATATAGGAGTCAAATGGGAAAAATAAGTGCCATCATCCTTGTTTCATGGAGAGAAAGGGAGTGAACCCAGTAGTTCAAGCCATCCCCCCTCCTTTTTTTTTTTTTGGTTCCAGTCTTTTTGCAAAATGGACATTACATTTCATATTGGTTGCTTTCAGTCTCCATGACGTTCCATTTGGAATCTTTCTGTCAGGTTACTTCATGTACATTATGCTTTTTTTTTTTTTTTTATCTCTGACTTATTCTGAAAGGAATGATTATCTAGCAATTTGTGAGATACAAATGGAACCCTGAGTACTTACAGGCACTGTCAGATAAGAATGCTAGAAATGCCTTTATGACTTATTCCTAATACCCACATTTTACAGGCACACATGCATAATATATAGGGACTGTAAAATATAGTTTGTAGTCTTAGTATTTCAGGGTAGACATAGTCCTCCTTTTTCCTCAAAGCACATTTTCCCTCAAGTTAGCTACTGAGGATTTGAAGAAAATTGCTTATTTTACAAGTGACAATTTAAGAAAAGAGTATCATTGTTGTCAAGAAATACTGTGACAGAGGATGCTGTATGAGCAGAGACCTTTATCATGAAGAAAACTTCTCTCATGTTGGAATACATTTTTATAAAGATACATAAGAAAATTAGGAATCGGAATTAAGTCATATTTGGCAAATTTGTTGGATGCAGTGAGAAAAACTTAAATAATTGGCATACATGCTAAAACAATAGTTTATAAGACTCTTTTGAAGCTAGGTATTCTGAAAGCAATTACAGATGTGTGTGAACTAGGGGTTGATGACCTTTATACTTAGCCTGTGAGAACTTGCCCTTCACAGGTAGGTTTGTAATATGATGTCAATACCTGTGTCCTCTTGAAGAACTATTTCAGTATAACATAGTCTATATTCTCTATAGTATTTAAGAAGACACAATTTTAAATCTCTCTTGACAACTGAAAGGACTTAATATGAAAGAGCGTAAAAACCATTAAGTATTTGTTCTAGGAAACCAAATATATGATTTTATTTAAAAAGCCTAACTGTTATAAAAGTGAGTTCGCTTTTTACCATATTTTTAGTCTCTTATTAGAATTAATTCTCCCTTCCTTTCTTGTGTGTGTGTGTGTGTGTGTGTGTGTGTGTGTGTGTGTGTGTGTATCTACAGTACTGGGTATTGAACTCAGGGCATTCTACCTCCGAGTTACACCCCTAACCCTGTTTTTTATTCTTTACTTTGAAACAGCGTCTCACTAGGTTGCAGAGGGCCTCACTAAGTAGCTGAGGCTGGCCGGGCAAACCTGGATGCTCCTGTATCAGCCTCCGAAGTACTGCATGTTTTATTTTTGAAACAGTGTCTCACTAAGTTGCTAAGGGCCTTGCTAAATTGCTGAGGCTGGCCTCAAACTTAAGATCCTTCTGTCTCTGTCTCCTAAGTACTGGGATTACAGGCATATACCACTATGCCCAGCAAGAATTAATACTTCTATAATTAAATTGTTTTGTAATTTAATTTGTTTTTCTGAATGGCATATTAAAAAAAACCATCAAACAGAGTGACATTTTTAAAGAAACTTATTTTGAATAATTTGGGGTAATTGTTGTAGCAAACCAGATGTTGCTGACTTCTTATTTAATCAGAGCTAAAAAATATTCCCAATATAGTTTTGTCTAGCTGTCAGCTTAGATAAATGAATCCATTTCAATCAGCATGTTCCTAGTGAAAAAAGGAGGGGCTATAATAACATTTTTCTAGTTACATTTCTTGAAAATAAATATTAATCTTATGTGTGGTTAAAACCATGCTGTGCCAACTCCATCATAGCCATAATTGCAGGGAAGCCTTCTAGAGGTTTTTTTTTTTTTTTTTTTTTTTTTTTTTTT
>PVLC010020471.1:0-29219 GCA_004027655.1 Graphiurus murinus | reverse complement strand
TCCCAGCATTCGGGAGGCTGAGACCGGAGGATCCGGGTTCGCGGCCAGCCTCAGCTACCTAGTGAGGCACTCCGCAACTTAGTGAGACTCGGTTTCAAAATAAAGAATAAAAAATGGGGCTGGGGGTATAGCTCGGAGGTAGAATGCCCCTGAGTTCAATCCCCAGTACCGCCAAAAAAAAAAAAAAAAAAAAAAAGTACCCAAAGCAAATGACTACATGCCTCTAGAATTGTGCAGGGATCTTAACCAGGCCTCCTCTTACCCTTCAAATTACATGAAAATTTTCATACATGGCCTATTGCTCCAAGGAAAAAGCTCTGTCTGGCTGACCACATGCAATGAGACATTTTCTTTCCTGATTTGGAGAATGCTTGATTCATTTAAACTTAGATTCATTATGTTAAAAACAAAGGAAGAAGGGCAATGTATTAGTCAGCTTTCTATCCTAGCAGGTAGTAGACTCACTGAAGGAGATTATCAAAGAAATTGCCAATATAGTACAAAATTGGCACATCAAACATTCAAAAAGTTGATTTTTATTGTGTTTTCTTAAAGTATATATTCTTAAATGTTTTTTCTGATTCAAGGTCCTTGCTTATCACTCAAGAGCAAAGCCAACCAGGTATGGTGGCACGAACCTGTAATCCCAGTACTTGGAGGCTGAGACAGGAGGATCTCAGGTTCAAAGCCAGCCTCCACAACTTACTAAGGCTTTCATCAACCTAGTGAGACCCTGTTTCCAAATACAAAATAAAATAGGGCTGGGGTGTAGCTTGATGGTAGAATAACCCTAGATTCAATCCACCCAAAATAAATAATAAATAAATAGGCAAGCAAACAAAGCTATCCAGAGATATAAATGTGGCAGCCGTCAATCTGCCTTTCCCCATACTGTTCTCTTAAATTTTTTAGTGTGTTTAGTTTCTATCCTAGTGAACTATTCATGATTTTTAATATTAATAATTTAATATTTTAATATAATATTTTAATTTTAATTTAATATAATATTTTAATTTTAATTTAATATTTTTAATATAATTAATATTATGAAACAACAGAACCTCTTCTTAATTACATTTCACAATTTACTGATTTCATGAATTGTGCTTCTTGTTTTATACTGTTTCCATAAGCTTTTCTTTCACCCCTGTGATGTTAAGACCTATAATGTCCAAAACAATATTGAGAAGCATACATCTCCCCCACCATCTCTAATCAAACACACGGGACAAATTGTGCTTGCTCCCAAGGAATTATCTTGCCTCATTTCTTCCTCTGACCCTCTGGGATAAGGCAACTAAAGAGCTCGTGGTTGAGGACTTCAGCATCTCTCCTTTCATTGCACCTTTAGATATATTGCAAGAGGGACCAGAAAAGCATAGCTACAATATTTTGAATAACCAACTAGAATTTCATGATGCCTATCAACCACCCCATTCCTCTTGCCTCCTCCAAAATGAAGATTATGGGTGAATGTTATATAACCCTATAAAAATATATCGTGTCAGGTAAAACCAACAGTCCATAGCAGATGAAAAAGGCAAGTATTCCCATTAAACATTTATTCCTCAACAGACCAGGCCAAGCCCCAAATCTGGCTTTGGAACACAGGTAAGGACTCTTTTGGACCAATGGGAGCTATCCACAGGGAAACACCTGATACCAGGAAGCAAAACTGGAAGAAAAGCAGGTTTCCTAAGTCATTTGGATCTAAAGTAAAGTAAACCAACCCACAGTGAGAAAACAAATGGAATGATCAATTTAAATCAGGAAAATATCAACGGAGGAAGGCAATAGGAAGCAAAGTGAGATGACACTCCTTGTCTGGGAGTCAAGGTTAGTTGTATTTTTTTACGAAATTATGACAATCTTAATAGAAAATGTTGCAGGGCCTGAAATACAAAATGGAAGTACAATTTTAAACAAGGCTATTTTTTTAATGGGTATCTGCTTCCTTCCCATTCACTCAGAAGATCCTTCAAGTGACTATATGTTCACTATATGTTGGCCTTTTATCTCTATCCTCCCTGGTACTCAGCATAGAAAACTTACCAGCTGTGCAATGAATTTCCACTGAATTAATGGAATGAATGAACATATTTATACCTACTTTTCTCTCTTTCTTAAAGAATATAAAGTAGAATTAATTAATTAGCAAGTAACATGAAAGCAAACCAAAAAATGCACTTGGTCAATCATTTAATCTTGCTAGCAGGATCACATCTATTTCTTTAATGAATAAAGACAATGGTCTATGTCATATACAGATAAGATCAAATGTATATATACCCTAAGAGTTCAAAGGAAGAAAAGTTTCAGTGGCAGCATTAGATCTCCTACTCTGCCAAGCTTGTTTCCTGACTTCTATCTCAGGCCCTTTGATCAGTTTATACTAAATATTCGTATAATTTTACATTATAGAGCAAACATACTAACACTATAATGGCCAAAAGAACTGTGGGATGTCTGGTGATAACTTGGTGTGTGTGAAATTAGCAACAGCACCTCAAGGAATTTCTATTGAGGTTTATTTCCTAAACATCCTATTTTTGCCTTGTGTATAATGTCAAGGTCATCACAAACACTCCTGGAAAAAGTCATAGTAAAATATTGAATGAAACACACAGTCACAGTTCCTTAGTAAGGCAGGAGGTATTATCCCTGAACTAAATGAGCTTTAAGCATGTAGGAGGCTGTGTTCCAAGAGTGGATGTTTCCCAGCTGGTCCTATTACATGTTGGGTACAGGAAGACATTGCTGTCTGTCCCAATGGCATAGAGCTTAATTCCACCAGCACTACTGACTGCAAGGCTAAGATGAAGAACTGTTTCTTTTCCCATTTGTGCAGCCATCACCAAAGGCCTTAGACTGGGTAGCTTATAAACAACAGAAATGTATTTCTTATGGTTCTAGAGTCTGGGGAGTCAGATCAAGGCACCAGGCAACTTGGTGTCTGGGGAGGGCTGCTTTCCCATAGCTGCTGCGTCTCACTGTGTCCTCAGCAAGATGGACGTTGTGGTGTCCTCAGTGGTGAGGGGAGGAGCTAGCTAGTTTGCCATAACGTCTTTAATAAGGGCACTAATCCCGATCCTGAGGTTTCCTCCCTCACCACTTAATCATCTACCCACCTTCTATTTATTTATTTATTTGTTTGTTTATTTATTTATTTATTTTGCAGTACCAGGGATTGAACTCAGGGGCATTCTACCTCCGAGCCACACCCCCAGCCCTATTTTTTATTCTTTATTTTGAAACAGGGTCTCACTAAGTTGTGGAGTGCCTCACTAGGTAGCTGAGGCTGGCCACGAACCCGGATCCTCCGGTCTCAGCCTCCCAAATGCTGGGATTACAACCATGCGCCACCACGCCCGCATCTACCCACCTTTTAATACTATCACCTTGGAGGGTGGGATTTTGACATAGGAATTGGGTGGGGGCACAAATATTCATATCATAGCAAATTTTAGTACATTATCCTTCATAAATACCCATCCTTCACTAGAGTCATCTCTCTATCCCCAAATTCCCACTTCCACTAGACTCCTATCTCTAAGGAAGAAAAAATATCCACAAGGAACAGTTGTAACCTACACAGGAAGGCCACGAAAGACAGTCATAAAGGATGGCCTATCACAGGACAGGAGAAGACTGAACCACTTCCAGTTTTTGAGACTCCAGGTATACTTTCATTTATTTATTTATTTTTATAATTACTAAGAATGTCAAATGTTTTATTTTACAATCTTGATAAATGTCTTCTTCCAATATCATCAGGGCACTCACTAGTTGGTGGCACCTGGAGATAGTATCAGAAGTCTAAACACAGCCTCCAGAGCTCCCCTAAAGCCACTTCCATATGCCAAGGTATTCATGTGTGCCTTTCTGTGTCTTCAAGGGAGAGGCAGAGAAAGAGGTTCATCAGGAATCAGAGCTGCTTCCCTTTGTGCTCCAAAATGAGCAGCAATGGATGCTGGCATATCCCGGGGGTGGAGAGAGAAACTACACACACACCACACCATCTCCAAAAGTGTCTTGGAATTCTAACAACAGGGTGAAAATCTAGTTATGTTTTCACTGTTTAAAGACTAGGAGAGTACGTGGTGCTGCTCAACTTCTGCTCCTATTTCTATTTTAGATGAAGCTGTTTTGCCCTTCTATCCCTTTTCCTCAGATCTGAAACAGGGGTCAGTGCACTCATTTATACTGCAATAAATTTAGATACGTGTAATGGAGTGTAACCTTTCATAATGCAGTAAGTTCAATCTCAAGGTAATAAAATCTTTAGAGTAGCCCTTGCTACATTTTACATTTGGCTTATACAAATTCTTCAACTTTTCAGCTCTTCTTCAACTTTCAGTTTTTACTTTAACTACACTATTTAGATAGAAGTTAAAATATTTCTTGGAAAGGTGGTCCCAATGCCATCCTGACTCAGAGAGTTAAGGGGAATTTGGAGAGTCCCTGGGTAAAGTTCATACTCAGTGTGATAATGATCGCAGCCAACATGTAAGGAATAAATCCAATTAGCATATGGGTACTTAGAGTTCATTCATTTAATATGAAGTGACATTTTGATAACTAAAGAATTGAGCCATTAGCACTCTCTGGTTACAACCTGTCTGACAGATTCTGGGCATGAACTTCACTAATTGAGTTTTCAAGGATTTAGGTGAGGATTAGTAATAGGGATGCTTTCTGGGCCTTCTCCTCCCTACAAGTACATCTGCTGGCCCTTTGCAAATGGCTTCTTTCCTGAGAAGTCCCTAAAAAAATATGTTCAACACTTTAAATACAAAAGAACTATATCTCTATTTTTCTTGTCTTTTTTTCTTTTGAAAAATCACCATATTCAATGTTGATCAAAGAGGTTCATTTGATTAGGACATTTTAGATCATTCAAATTAGAAAATGGCATGGCTATAAATGTGCAATTTTAGGTTTTAGGAGGGCCACAGCAATCTAATTTGGGGACTAAGGAGGAGTGTGTTTGATTTGGTATTTTGAGAGCTGGAGTGAATGTATGCTGAATGAATAAAGTGAACCAGTGAACTAACAGAATGGAAAAGGCCACTCCTGAATCCTGTGTGCCGCCTGTCCCCTTGCGCACTTGCTCTACTGGCTTCCAGTTACAGAACCCTCATGGAGTGCTCTTTGTGTTCTGTCACAGTAGCAGGCCAGCACTCTCTCTTCCCTCACTCTGCTGTTCATCTTTCTATCCATAACAAATAGAAAAACAGGCAATAGAATAAAAACTCTATGTAAATGTAAGATGTTATTAGAACTCAAGCCATAATACTGCGCAAGAATGTCAGATCCAGAAATCCTCAGTTCTTTAAGAATTTTCTCTAAATAGGAAATGGTTATTTTCTATCCTAGATAACCATCAAAAGAACTCCCTAACAAACATTTTGGATTTAAAAAAAAATGTTAAAAATTGCATTCTCACTTTGAAAAAGTAGGGAAAATTAGGGATGAAGAGAAGGAAAGCAATCATGAAAGTTTTGGGCTCTTACTGATGTGAACACAGGAAAACCAAGTAATTGTCTTTTCTACTCCAACTGTCATCAGCAAAACAATTCCAAAACCACTGTTTTATCTTATGCCTATATGTGAAAAAAATAATGGAAAACATGAACTGAATGTTGAAGCAAAAACAAGCATACGAGTCCTAATCCTAAACTCACCTCCAGTTCCCACTCTGAAGTGAAACACGCTCTTCTACAAATGTTTTCTCATCTTCTCCGTGTATCAAGTGAACAAATCACACTTATTGGGTCAGCTACCAAACCCGTGGAAAGAAGGCCCTATATAAATCAGTCTTATTCCAAGAAAAAAAATCAAATTAACCATCTTTTTAAAATAAAGGATATTTATGCATAACAAATGGCTGCCAGTAGACAGGCTTAAGTGCTTCAATGGCTCATATATATCCTACCCCCAAAACAAAGATTTATCATTTGCCTTTTTCCTTTCCCAGCACTACCTTACTTTAGAGTACCATAGCATGGGGTAGAGACAGTGGGTTTTGAGGCCAACCCTTTATGACTAGAGTCCCCATTCTACCCCTCACAATACATGTCGCTTTCAACAAGTTGTCTTGGTCTCATTATCCTTGATTGTACAATAGAGATAATAATATCCACTCCTCAGCTTGGCATGGTGATGCACACTTGTAATTCCAGTAATTGGGAGACTAAGACAAGTTGGGAGGATCACAGGTTCAAGACCAGTCTCAGCAACTTATCGAGACCCTGTTTCAAAATAAAAAAATAAAAAGTGCTGGGGTTGTAGCTCAGAAGTAGAATGTCCTTGGGTTCAACCCACAATACCAAAATAATAATAATAATAATAACTTGAAGACAGCAGTATTAAATATATAATTTGCATATATAACATATATACACATATATAATGCCAGAGAATCCAATATAGAGAGAGAAACAGAGATAGATATATAGATATGTAAAACATTCTGCTGTTAATTCATACACACACACACACACACACACACACGCGCACACAAACACACACACAACACACACACACCAATCACCACCACCAGGAACCAGGATCAGCTTCATAATTTATGAGGCCCATTATAGAATGAAAGCTCAGGACACCTTGTTCAAAAGCAACTAAGAATCTCAACATGGCAAAAGCGGAGCATAAAACCAAGAGCAGAGCCGTTGTGTGTGTGGACCACAACCACATGGTTCAAACACTAGTGAAGCTGCCCCCGCTCAGGAACATCATAAATATTCAATAAGTGATGGATGCTATTAAAGCAAAAGTACTTACTTTAATATGAAGTTTTAACTTTGCAGAATTTAACAGGAAAATATTGTTTCCCCATAGAGACACAGCCCTCAGAGAGTAGAAATAGCATTGAGCAACGCAGGAAAGCCACTGAATGTCTCTGGACCTAATTTCCTCATATTCAGAACAGAACTGATTTTCTCTCAATGGCCTTAAAAATTTTTTGGAGTGCCCTCAAAGACCAGAAAGAGTCCAAGAGGAAAGAGTAGGCCAAGCAGGTCATTTCTACTTGGAACAGAGTGACTGGTTTTTCTTAATCTCATCTGAAAAAAGAAAAGTCATATGTGAAAACTACTGGACTCGTTCATCTCGCGATGTTCCAATTTTAAGTTCTATGCTCCATTTCTTAATTTATCTTCACGACACTTTTGAAAGCAGAAAGACAGGTATTTCCATCT
The DNA here is from genome assembly GCA_004027655.1 of Graphiurus murinus. Lineage (NCBI taxonomy): Eukaryota > Metazoa > Chordata > Mammalia > Rodentia > Gliridae > Graphiurus > Graphiurus murinus. Next base: position 22,005 of record PVLC010020471.1, on the reverse strand, counting down.
TAGATAAGTCACTTCTCCACTCTGCCTCAGCATCCCAATGCCAGCTTCCTTCCTGGGCTGACACTCTTCCCTACAGCCTCCAGAAGAATTTCCTTCTAAAGATATTGCTTAGCTGAGGGTGGCGATGCACACCTGTAATCCCAGTACTTGGGAGGCTGAAACAGGAGGATCCAGGTTCAAGGCCAACCTCAGCAACTTAGTGAGGCCCTCTAACTTAGTGAGACCCTGTTTCAAAATAAAAAAATAAAAATGACCAGGGGTGTCGCTGAGAGGTAGAATGCCCCTGGGTTCAATCCCCAATAACACCCCCCTTCAAAGATATTGTTTCTCTGGCTCTACAAGAAACCCAGCTAGCCGGGCGTGGTGGCGCACGCTTGTAATCCCAGCATTCGGGAGGCTAAGACCGGAGGATCCGGGTTCACAGACAGCCTCAGCTACCTAGTGAGGCACTCCGCAACTTAGTGAGACCCGGTTTCAAAATAAAGAATAAAAAATAGGGCTGGGGGGTATATCTCGGAGGTAGAACGCCCCTGAGTTCAAACCCTAGTACCGCAAAAAAAAAAAAAAAGAAAGAAACCCAGCTTTTCTAAACTGACTATAATGTCAATGTCACTAACAGTAGAAGAGGGAAGACAGCTATAAAGCAGGATGAATTCAAGGTCACATTAATATGAGAATACGCTATTTTCTTCAATCTCTCTCCCAAACCTGGCATTCTCTTTCCTCAGTCCCCTCTGCAAAGTGGTCTGGACCCACATTTTCTGGGTCTGAAGACTTAATCATGTTCTGGCTATCTCACCTGGAGCAAGAGTTTCCTCACAGGGTTATGATGAAGGTTGAATGAATGAATAAATAAATGAATGAATATAAAGCACATGGAACAGTGCCTGGAACACAGTAAGTGCTATATGAGATTTTACTGAATAAATACATTACACAAACAAATTTTTAGTTACCTCCTACCTCACGTGCTCTTTTACCACCATCTGTATGTGTGTGCATGTGTGAGTGTGAGTGTGTGTGTGTGTGTGTATGTGTGTTGCTAGGGATTGAAATCAGGAACATTCTACCTCCAAGCTATATCCCCAGATCTATTTTATTTTTTATTTGGAAACAGGGTCTCTCTCATTAACTTGCTGAGGCTGGCTGAGAACCTGCAATACTCTTGTCTCAGCCTCCCAAGTACTGGGATTACAAGCATGCACCACCACGCTTGGCTCACTCCCACCTTTTAAATGTTTGCCCAAATAAGACTCTGCAAGCGGAGGGCTGGCTGGAATGGCAGCAGGGTTGTGAGGCATGCTGGGGTCTGCTGTTCCTCTCCATAGCAAGCTTCCTGGCACAGACACTATTGCTGTCTGGAAGGGCCAGTTACAGAAGTGTCCAAATTTAGTTGTTCCGCTTCCTACATTACACATCATCCACCTCAAGTACCACATAAGCATGTGATGGGGTAGAAATAAGTGACAGAGGCCACCCTCAATTTACAAATGAGCCCAATGCACAAAGGCCATTGGTCTCTTCCCCCATCACCCACAACCTCCTCAGCTTCCCCAAAGAGGAGACCTAGGCTGGCAGTCCCAGGAGAGCCGTTGATTGTCAGGATCTGTGCAGGCAAACATGGAAAGAGAGGAAGTTATAAAAGGAGAACTGGCTGATCCTAGGAGTAGGTTCTCAGAGTTCTACTGTTATCCCACACACTCTCTTTTCTCTCTCTCTCTCTCTCTCTCTCTCTCTCTCTCTCTCTCTCTCTCTCTCTCTCTCTCTCTCTCTCTCTCTCTCTCACACACACACACACACACACACACACACACACACACACACACACACACGGGGGCACCTTGCCAAGGGCTGGAATTGTTTCACTCTGCTCACTTAACCGGTCTACCATTCCTACAAAGCCATTCTTTTGGGCTTAACACCAGCTTCTAAAACAGGACACTCAGTCAGTAATATTAATTGAAGTAATTACAATGTGCCCAACTCTGTTCTTGGTTTGAGGACACGCTGGCCACCAAACAAAAGCCATGCCTCCATAGAGCGCCCATTTAGGAGACTAAGGGTGACATCAGTCACTCACCAGTTAGCATGTGCAGTCAAAGCCACTGACATTACACATTCCTAACTATCTGGAGCATAAAGCACATGGAGCACCCTGGAGAGATTCCAGAGCCATCCTAACCCAACACACTTGGCAGGCGTGTTATAGTGCAAACCCAGAGTGGCCAGAGACCGCAGGAAGAGGAGAAAGATGTAACAAAAGGCAAAAGAGGACTCGACAAATTTCTCTCCCATTTTGCATTTTTAACAGGAAGCCAGGTCTATTCTTTCCATAAAGGTTCTTGGATTTGTCTGCCATAACAAGGACCACGGATTGAATGGCTTAAACAACAGGAATCTATTTTCTTACAACTCTGGAGGCTGGAAGTCCAGTCAAGGCTTTTGCAGGGCTGACTTCTCCTGAATGTCTCTTGGGCTTGCGGAAGACTGTCTTCATCTAGTGTCTTCACACGGTCTTTCCTGTATGCCTGCCTGTGTCTTAACCTCCTCTTCTTATAAAGACACCAGTCATATTGGACTAGGATCTACTGGTATGATCTCATAGTTATCTCTTCAAAGGCCCTTTCTCTGATCCCAAGGTCCAGGGGGGTTAGACTTCCACATAGGAAGGGGGGGTGGGTAATTCTGCTCCTAACAATCCTCTGATCCCAAGATCAGAACCAAGATAACAGTAAGATTCCACCAAGCATGAAACAGATCCAACCAGCTTCTATCAACTATTTTGTGGGGGAAATATGCTCCAACTTCCAAATAAACAAATTAAAAATAGTCATTTGCAATAGACCATCTATAAATTATCATTTTTCCCCTACAATGTGGCTTTCACTGTTTGAATAAAACCTAACAAAGCAGGATCTAACTACTTGCACACAGAATTTCTCCTTTTGGGAAGGTTTCAACACTTTTTAATGCAAAACAAAGATATTGTTGATAGAGACAGTTTTTAAGTGTATTTATAGTATTGTATTGCTTTAGGTTTATGATTGTTAAAAATGTTAACAATTGTTAAAAGGACCAATTATAGAAAGAGCAGAATAATGTTATACTGAATTATTCCTGTTGAAAACAGACTGAAGTATTAACACTGTACTTCCCGGTTTTACAGATTAAGACAGCATGTGTTTAACTAAAAACAAAACTAAGCAAATCTAAGATATAACTTTAATAAAACTGGTTTTCTTTGACAACTGGAGAATTCCAAGGCATCACGAACATTTTCCCCTTAAATAATATAATGTCACCAATGAGACAAGTATTGTCCACAATACTTGTGTAATTTCACATTTATTATCTAGAAATCTCTCTGTAGTTCCCTTACAATTCTGCTATTTTAAAAAGTGCTCTCAATTATAAGCAAATTGCTGACTCACTCTAGGGAAACAATAAAGGAAGCATAGACCCTTGCTACAAATAAAATACAGAACCACACAAAAAAAAGCCATCATGGAAATTCATACATTCTTTTTACTACCTTGCACCAAATGCTTGCGATGCTGAATTGTAGAAACTAAACTTTCCCAGGCACTCAAGGTTTATAATGATTATAGATAGAAGCAAAGACCTGGCTGTGAGACAGCCCTCAGGTGTGAGTTTTGGCTCAACTACTTCCAGTGAAACCTTGGGAAAGTTCCTTTCCTTCCACAAGACTATCCTTCCATTAGTGGAAATAGTGACTGTAGCTACCTCACTGGACTTTGGAGAAGATTAAATGTGATGACATGTGTAAAGCACTTAACAGGAAGCATAGGGCATAAATGTGCGGTGACTTGCAGTTATACTTTGTGTTGTGTGGGCTCCAAAACAACTCCATGAAGTAGGTACTTCCATCATCTCCACTTTAAAAGTGAGGAAACTGAGGCTTGGAGAATTAGCATTTGCCTAAAGTCAAACAACTGATAAAGAATATCCAGGCTGAGATTGTAGCTCAGTGGGTAGTCCCTGGGTTCAATTCCCACCACAGAGGGGAAAAACCCTCTAGCTCCAGGTCCTGGAGTTCCCTTTAAACCAAGATGAGTAATAAGTACTGATGAATGCTTTCATAACAAACTGGCATTTAGCATATTTTGCCTCTCCTTTTGTCATTTTCACACTCATGTTTGCTTCCATTAACTGACACATATGCATGTCAATTATCCGTGGCTTGAATCAGGCCTAGATTATAACCAGTATAAACTAATATGTACCACAGGGACCCCTTTGATATACAAAGGCATTAAAAACTGGCCATTGTGTTTTCACTACGGCATTTAGTTATTGCCAATTTCAGACGGAAAATAAACTTTTCAAATAAAGGTAAACTTACCCAAAGTTATTGTTCAATACGCTCTTCCAAAAATTACAGGAAGATTCCAAGAAACAATATTTGGTTACAATTAAAGTTTTTAACTTGAAAATATAAATGAAATCAATAATAGTAACTATTTTTATTGCTTGGGCTGAAGCCCGTAATTTAATATTAATTGTTGAGTAAAAAACAGACATTAGCATTTAAATAATAAGTCTTTTAAAATTAGTGAATAATCTAGAGTATAGAATATTTTCAAATTAGTCTTAATTTCTTTTAAATCCATATATTAACACCAAGGAGGCTACAAAATAATAATTTATTGACTGTTCTGTACCAAACACTATATTAAATATATTAACTCATTTGAGCCCCACACTGTCCCACAAGCTAAGTATTAACCCTATTTTACAGATGAGAAGATCAAACCATAGGAGTTCAGTAACTTGCCCAAGATCCAACAGAAGAACCAGGATCTGAATTTAGGTCATATAGTTACAACATACTACATATAGTATGTAGTATGTTACTACATACTAAATCAAGTAATCATTTGTCAATGTATTAACAGAGTCTGTTAAAGTTCTTGAAAATAATCTATTTTAGTAAACTATGAAATAATTACACACTTTTTTGGAGCATTGTAATTTTACATCATATTGGGGTACAGAATGTCAGAAAAATACATGCACACACTCTTGATTTCCTCCCGACCACATCCCCAGCCCCCCTCATACCTTTGAGACTGGAATTGGTAATGTTGTATACATTCATCACATTGTTTCAACTATTGCATTCTTTATAACTTCATCCCCCTTCCCTAACGCCTCAGTTATGCCCCGCCCATCTCTGCTCATCTATCTAATGCTGCCCTTATTTCTATCTCTCTAGCCCCCACATATAAGAAAGAACACACATCTACTTGTTTTTACTTATTTATTTTATTTTTATGTATGTATGTATTTATTTAATGTTTATTTATTGGTACTGGGGATTAAATCAGGGGCATTCTACCTCCTAGCCACACCCCTATCCTCACCTCCTTTTTTTTAAGCAGGATCTCACTAAGTTGCTGAGACTGGCCTCAAACTTGAGATCCTCCTACCTCAGCCTCCCAAGTCCTGAAATTACAGGCTTGTACGATTCCCAACTTAAGTACACACTCTTGTTAATGCAAGGTCACCTCAAATGGAATGTCTGTGACACAGTATATATTAGAACACTCCAGGTCATTAAGATTCTATTACCAGATAAAAGTCAGAAAATTCCAATTTAAAACTTTTTAAACTAGAGACAGATATATTCAACACAATGTAGAGGAAAAAGAAATGTTGCATATGGCTTTAACTCAGTCTGCCTCAAGAAAAAGCTATGCTACTTCAGCAACCCAAATATTTAAATTAGAGCACTTGCTGACTTCTTCATTTTTAGAAATGTACCCCAAATCCACTAACCTCACCTTTCATCTTTTCCCTAATATGAAAGATACTGTGTGGCCCGATGTTCTTTGGAAACATGCAGCTAATATAAAGATGGCGGACGCCATGCTTTCCTACTTTCATGTTCACAGTTGTGAAAAAGCCTACTTGGTTCTCCATATGTGATTTTACCTACCCCTTTCACACTGATGTTATGCTTCTAGTGGCACAGTGACTTCTGGGTAGCCTGCTGTGATACCCTGCACTGGTTATCAAGACTTACGGGAGGTAGGAAAGGCAGGAGGATGAGCTGGATAAACAGATGTGTTGTGACCGAAAGCTCACTCTCATTAAGTACAACATAATGCAGAATCTATTAAAACATACTTCTGGAATTGCTGCTAGTAGTAACCTTAACAGAAATAACTGGAAATGTATGCTTTGCAAACAGGATTTCTCTAAATAGAGCACTTTTAAATTGGTCCATGAGGTGTCAGAGAATTTTTTAATTTTGTCTTCATATCTGTGTTCTTTCACAATTCACTGGCTTTGTGTCTTCAGATGCTAATTTCTTTTTCTACTAGAAAAGTTAATAGGCACCTCCATTTAGAGCAGATGGTTCTTTATAAAAAAAATAAACATAAAAAGTTGGAGAGCATCTGGCCAGATATATCAGATCTGGTAGTTCAGATTTTTAAATACCTGTTATTCTTGTTCAGATAAAAATAATTTTAATCCTAGTAACTTAATCTTCTCCTCTTCTGAAATATTAATGAGATTTTTATGGAAGTGGATATTAAATATAATCAGTTGTCATGGTGGTATGAATGCTGTTTTTCTGTTTCAATATAAGCAAGATGCCTTAGTCACACAGCTGTAAAAATAGAGATTCACTTCAATTTCTACTTAGCACTTTCTATCTTGGCTCCTAGAAATCCTAGTAAACTCCCTTTCTAACTACAATATTTATCTTTTCAAGACTCCTGCACAGGCATTTAGGTTTTGGGCTGGTACTTGTGGTATTTTTCCACGTGGGATACTTTTATCATATCTTGAATGCATCTTGATGCATATCTAATTGTTCTGGTTTAATAGAGGCTCCCTCTCTTTAACCTCTCTTGAATTAAGTCAGGAATGTGACCACAGGCCTGGGCTCAGAATTTTCCCAGGCTGAGCCCGTGTTGTCAAATAAAAAGTGACTACAAATGAAAATGATACATACTTTACTGTGATCTTTTGTGGACACCCAGCTAGGAGTGAAGGCTTGCTGAATTTTTCTCCTTCTCAAACCATCACTCAAAATTAAGTGTCCCACTTCAATCTGCAGCTTCTACTCTGCCCTCAGACCTCCTGGGTTGTGAATGGAAGGAAGTGCCTTTGCTCACTTTGTGTCAGTCTGCAGGAGCTAATCTCGAGTCTTTGGACACCTTTAACCTGTGCTCCATCTGTACATCTGGAGATGGCTAAAGTGCCAAATTTTACTTCAAGGAATCACATACTCTCTGCTATGAGGTCCATGAAACTATTTCCTCCAGGACCTTAAAGAGCAGCAGCACTCCCAAGCATGACGATGTGCCTACCATGTTATGTGCCAGTTCTCCCAATAATCCAGCCTATGGAACTGGGACCTGCCATTCGCACAGGTTAAAGAAAGCACATAAAATTTCTTTATAAGAAAGCAGTAGAGAAGGATTTAATATATGTCTACTTTAAATTCCCCTATTTCTACCACTTTGTGCTTCTTTTTCTATATACTTTTATTGGTGTGTTATAGTCTCACATCATAATGTGGTTTATAGTGATAGTGATATACATGCACACAGCCCTAGGTGGGCTCACTTTGTACTTCTTACTGCCAAAAATATAGAGGGAATGTAAAGAGCTGAAAACTCCAGAAATAAGAGCCAGAGCAATTCTTACCTCTAAGCCACCCAAACTTGCATGATCCCAAAATGAAGCCTTTTTTATTTTAAAAACCGTGTTTGTTTAAGCCAGGCACAATGGCCCATGCCTATAATCCCAGCTACTCAGGAGGCTGAGTCTGGACGATCTCAAGTTTGAGGCCAGCCTGAGCAACTTAGCAAGACCCTGTCTCAAAATAAAATAAAAAGAACTGTGGTTGAGGCTCAGTGATGGTGCTTTCCTAGCATGCTCGAGGCTCTGGGTTCAATCCCCAGTACTGCAAAAAAAAAAAGTGTTAAAAGCAATACTCTCTTGAAAATTAGCAACCATCTAGGCCCACTGAAAAAGCTGAGGATCACCAAGTGAAAATCAAGTACATTTGGGCCCATTCATTCTACCCCAGAGCAGCCAGGCCCTTTCAGAGCACAGGAGATTCCTCTGTAAACACTGATGCGGCCCAGGCAGGCAAGTTTTCAGCAGAGGAGCACTGTGAGTCGCCCATGAGCTTGGGTTCTCTGGATGTTGTGGAACATGAATGTGAGGGCACAGACTGGAGGGAGGGGACAGGGAGGTCACGGCAGAAATCCAGCCAAAAGCAAGGGCAGTATGAACCAGATGGCAGTGGTATGAAGAGTAGGAAAGAGAAATTCAGAAATATATGAAGAGTTAAAAGGAACCAAGCTTTTATGACAGATTAGATGGGAAGGGGGCAGATATTAGGAATGAAAATAAATGGATCTAAACTAATTTAAACGTATGCTGCTACTTTAAGAGAAATGAAAATAACCCCATCTTAAATGCAAATTTAAAGCCCAGAGGGCCAAAAGCCCTCCCCACAAAAATAATCCTTAACTGTTAAAAGTTCTTCTAAAACCCCAATTCAATTATTTTTAACAATGTAGTTATTTCAAGTTCTACTGAGAATTGGGCTTCTGCTGAATATTAACATCCATGATTTATAAACTACAAATTTATCCTTTATGCTGCACATAATTATAATCCTGCCATTTCTAGAATTATGCTCCTCTTGGAAGTTTTACATTTGAAAATTATGCTCAGTTAGTGCACAAAGGATGAGAGAGACTGTTCTGTGCCATGACAGCCTTTATATCAACGAGGGGGAAAAAGTCTTTCTTCAGTTGTTGAATTCTAGAAAAAAAAATTCCCATGGCATTTGTTCTCCTAATGACAATGGGGAAAATCATTTTTCAAAACACACAGCTGCACTTTAGGAATAGCATGAATTTATATCTACCATGATCCCGAACAAAGATGAGTTAATGGTTTGGGGCCAAGGAAACAGCATTAGCCATACTCAAGGATGAAGCTAGAGTTTAGAAAAGCCTTTTTGGTCCACAACATCCAATTTGGCTGCAAATTTTTAAGTCAGGTTCTTAAAATAAGGGAGTTTTCCATAGAAAAAACAGCTTCAAACTTGGTATAATTTCAAAGCCATGTTTTTTTTTAACCTTCCTAGAAATCTTGAACAATCAATTTGTTGTCAAAGTCCAGAGGTGTTCGAAACTTTCTATATTACCATATAGTTCAGTATTAGAAACTGTTGGATATGTTTACAAGTTTCTCTCACACCAAGTAGAATAACTTTCTTCCAATTTGGAACTGAATGGCTCGTGCCTCTTGTATGGTCACAAATGCATAATTTTTGTGTTTTGCTAGAGTATTGAGTTGTTCTTTCACACAGAAGCTCTGCCAGCCCACAGCCATGACAGCAGTTAGGGCCAGTCACTCCTGCGTCACAACTCTGCAAGGCCATGCTCTACGCTGACACTTATTACGTGTTGTCAACATGACTAGTTTCAAATAAACTTCAAAAAAGCAAAGTCTGAAGCGCTATTTCCAATTTCTATTTCTTCCAATTTATTTCTATTTTTTTATACCGAGTCTGGCCAGCTGTCTAATTTTGTATTATGTGGCCTCAGATTGACAAAAAGAGAAGTAAAAGTGACCTGGAGTTTAAATCCCAAAGAGAGAAGAAAACTTAAAGCTTGGAATAAACAGTAGTCAAAATAAAGGATTTGGGTATTAATGCAAACATAACACAAAGGCTCCTTGGGCTTCACAGTACGTGGGTTTTGTTAACATCTGATTACTAAACAATAGGATCAATCATTCCCACCTGACTCATTCCAGGGGAGTCTCTTTCCCCCTTCTCATGCCTAACAGTCCCCAGAAATCAAGATGGGGACACCGGGGAAAAGACCTTCCAAATAATCAAAATGACTACCTAGAGCTCTCTCACCACTGTCTGGGTGCCACTTTCCAACTTTGAATGCTACTCCTAATTCCTTAGGCCTGCAAGTTGGTGATTTTGACTTATTTATCCGGATGTCTTCAACTGCGAATTACAAAACAATAGAGTAAAAGTGATTGAAACTTTGCAAAAAAAAGAGAGAGAACAAGAAGATGCACAATGATAGGCCAGAGGTATGAACAGACAGTGAATAAAGAAATGTAAATGGCCCTTAACTCTTTGTAGTGGTGCCTCTTCTTCTTACCCATCATAAAGGATCAACAGCCCTATACCAAGAGGACATTAACAAAGTATAACATGTCTTTTTAAATCAAAGTTGTACATGAAAGCCTTCAGAGTGAACACCCAGGAAAACTACCCATATTTATGCTTAGGTTGACAGAAGAATGGACAGCATGTAGAAATGGAATTGGAGAAAAGAGGCTTGATCTAATGTAATGGACTGAGGAAGGGAAACCCCGCAAGGCCTGCCTGTCCAGATTCTTTTGGCCTCTCTGGAGCATTCTTTCCTCCCAAGTATAGGGCAAGACCTTTTCTGGAATGAGGGTCTTATGATCAAAGTAGATCAGAAAATTTCTTATGGCCAATTTTTATACAAAAATATAAGGGTAGGGGAAGAGGTTAGAGAAGTATTTCTAGGCTTTATGTCTGACTTTGCTAAGGAAAAGTTCTAGTTCCAACGACATGTCTTAAGAAAAAGAAATTCTTTATGTTTATGGCCTGCCTTGGAGGGTGAACAGAGACACGATAGAGAAGGTCAGAAGGAGGCTTTTTTGTTTGTTTGTTTGGTGCATTGTAATCATACATCTTTGTGATGTACAAGCTGGTAAAGGCATATATGCACGCACACACTTCTCATTTAGCCCTTGCCCAATTAATTCCCGCCTCATTCCCTCCCCCCACCCTTCTCATGTTCGGTTTAGTGGTTGACTTTGATATGTTTATGAAAGTACATCATGTGCATTAGGGTATTCCCCTCCCCCCCATCACCCTTCAGTTAAGTCACCTTCTTTGCTGATCTAAGGTTTCTCCTTCTTTTTCTAGAGTCCCTCTTAGGTCCCACTTTCTCTCTAGCTTCTGCATATTAGGGAGAACATATGATTTTTTACTTTTTGTGACTGACAAATCTCATTTAACATAATGTTTTCCAGTTGCATCTATTTCCCTGAAAGTGACATGACTTTGTTATTCTTTATGGCTGAGTAAAATTCCATTGTGTACATATCCCATAGCTTTGTAATTCATTCATCTGTTGATGGACATCTTGACTGGTTCCACAATTTGGCAATTGTGAATTTTGCAGCTATAAACATAGATACACATGCATTGGTCTGATAGTTTTGTTTCCATTCTTTTGGGTAGATACCCAGAAGTGGTATTGCTGGATCCCTCTGAGGCTTTTCAGATGTCATTCAATTCAAAAAATGAAGAGGAATGACAGAATTGGAATATCAACATTTTGCCAACCTCTAATGAAATTAGGAATCCCATTAATGCTCAATGATGGTGCTAACACTACTGATAGGTAACTTTGTAATGCATGCCTTAGGTTGATAACACCTGATCCTAATTATTACTCATCACAAAAAAGACGGATAAGTAGATTGATAATATCTGACCCTAATTATTGCCCATCACAAAAAGAAGGATATCATGTAACTTTTATCAAAGTTTTTTTAAATCTATGTTGAATTCTTACCATCCCCCCAAAAAACTGAACTTGACTCCTGCCAAGGTCTACCTACCAGTTGACACAAAATACCAAGGATAGAAAAACATTAAATGACACCATGGGAATGTAATCATAAAAATCTGGAACATGGGAAACACTGCAGAACAAATGAGCAATTACCTTCAACAAGTAAATTACAAGGAAAGGAAGATGGGAAACCTAAAGATTAAAATAGATGTGGAGCTCGGTGTGGTTGTACTTGGAGGCTGAGACAGGAGGATCACAGGTTCAAGGGCAGACTCAGCAACTTAGTGAGACCCTATTTCAAAAAATAAATAAATAAAAAATAAAAAGGGCTAGGTGTAGCTTAGAGGTAGAATGCCCCTGAGTTAAATTCCCAGAACCAGATAATAACAATAACAATGATAATAGTCATAGTAGTAATAAAATAGAAATGTTCAATAACATTTGCATCATGATTTAACCCAAATGTAAACATAATCCATGAGAAAATCAGGAAAATTTGAACACTGACAGGATAGTTGATAGCATTAAGAAATATTGTCAAGTTTTTAAGCATGGTAATAGGACTGGGGTTACATTGTTTAAGCCCTTGTCATTTAGTGATACACACTAACAACACATTTAGGAATTAAAATGATCAATTGGATGAGTGAACAGCAGAGAGGAAAGTAGGCAAGAAGATAAGCTTAGCCTTGAATTGATAATTATAAAGATGGAATCTGGAGACATGGGGGCTATTATTCTATTCTTTCTTTTGTATATGTTTGAAATTTCCGAAGTTAAAAAAAAATGCAATGTCCAAAGAAAAAGACAATGGCCAATCAAGCACATGAAACAATGTTCAATATCATTAGGCATCGGTGAAATGCAAATCAAACCACACTGAGATTCTACTTTCATACACTAGAATGGCTACAACCCCAAAATGGGAAAATAACAAGTGTTGGTGAGAATACGGAGAAACTACTAGAATCCTCATAGATTTTAGGTGGTACTCTAAAATGATGTAGCCACTTTGGAAAACAACCTGGCAGTTCCTCAAGTGATTAAAAGAATTACATGACCAGCAATTCCTCTTTAGAATGGAAAGGGGATTGAAAGAGAATTGAAGTATATGTTCACACACAAACTTACACACCAAAGTTTAAAGCAGCATTATTCATAATAGCAGGGGTGGAGGTGATAGCCATAACGGGGCATCAACCAATAAGTGGATAAATAAAATGTGGTATATCAGTACAATGAAATATTTTTCAGCAAGGAACAAAATATTGCTATATGCTATAATGTAGATGAAGCTTGAAAAGATTATGCTAAGTGAAAGAAGCCAGCCATAAATCACCACAGACTTAATTATTTCATGTCTATGAAATATTCAGAACAGGTAACTCTATAGAGACAAAAAGCAGAGCCTGGTTTTCTAGGGCCAAGAGGTGGAGAGTAGAGAATGGGAGGGAGGTATTAACTGTTAAAAGGTACAGACTTTCTTGGGGGGGGGTGTGAAAATGTTCTAAAATGGATTGTAGAAGTGGCTGCACACTCTGTGATTATGCTAAAAACCAATGAATTGGCAAATTGTATGGTTTATGAATCCTATGACAAGAAAACTATGGTGATGATACAGTAGTGGCCAAAAACAAGTGACTTAAACAATAAAGAAGTATTTAAGTAAGAAATTCAGAAGTTGAGTGTTTCTTGGCTTAGTTCAGTTGGTCAACAGCAACAATAAAAACCTTATGTGGAAGAAGATGTAGCTCAGTGTTTGAAGTGCTTGCCCGGCATGTGCAAAACCCTGCGTTCAATCCTCAGCCCTTTAAAAACAAAAAAGCAAACAAATAACAACGAAAGTAATTTTGTTCTTGTTATCTATTCTGACATGCCTAGGGTGGCACTTTGTCTTTAAGCCTGGTCCCTGATGATCCTGTATTTCTGCAGTTGTTCCACAACACCAGATACAGCCACATTCAGAGGAACAAGAGAGTGGCTCTTTCCTGGACCTCTGTTTGAGAACAAGGAAAGATTTGCCAGGAGACTTGTAGCAGACCTCCCCAAGCCTCTCTTCCAGAGGCATCACCCACTGTCTTGACCAATCACAGGCCAGAGGAAGGAAATTATGGAAACTGGCCTCAAAGGGGCTATATGTGAAGTATCATCAAGGGTATAGAGGAAATAAGTAATGCAATTTCCAGATCCCAATTACCATACTTATTCTTTCCTAAGAAATAGGCTAACTCCTTCTCACAATATAAAATAAAGCATACATGTCTCACCCATCCTGAATCTTGATACAGTACAGTGTTCTGGGATGCTAAAATCTCAGCGTCACCAAACAAAAGGACATTTTGAAATATCAGTGTTGGTATGGAGAAATGAAATTAAAAACCCACAACTAATCCTTCAGCAAATCAGGTAGTTAGCAATTCTTTGCTTTTAGTAAAATTGAAGAAAGATTTAACCAAGTTTTCAGCTGATCATTAAAGATAATTTTTAACGATCCATCACAATTGATTTTGGGCCTATAACTCAGATGGAATTTGGAAAGACTGTAACAAATTTCTTCCTTTCCTAGTTACTTATTATGTGAACAGATTTCACAAAGTTTACATCTAGACAAGTAAAAAATAGTAATAGAATTGATGCTGAATCCTGGATCGTCTGGCAATAAATAATATGCATCCTACATGAACTAATTGAGGAAAAAAAGCCCTATCCATCTTGTTAAGAGATGCATTGCCAATGAAACTGTACTTTCTAACATCTAACAAGTATTTATCAAAAATTTTAATGTATTTATGTTGCTTTGCTCAACCATGATAACTCAATCCAAAAGAAATTACTTAACACTTGAAGCCTTATGTTCACAGGAAAGATTACAAATGTTTTAAATTTAAATTTATATACATATTTTGTTGCAAAGAAGTATCATAAGGTGATCAATAAAAGACTCTGAGCCATAAAAATAAGTTATATTAGGATAAATTCTTGGAGATCCGGCATCAGAAATGCAAGTTTCAGGAGGAAAAAGAGACATGTGTTTTTTGTAGTTAGGAATGAGCTTGTACATTTGTTATGGTGGGAAATCAAAATGCTACAGTATTCACATTCTACAGGATATATTTGAAAGGGATGTGACAGCTCTATCTTAAAATGTCAATGTTTCCTTTATGTGAACATTTACATACACTGAAATTCATGCATCATGCATCTTTATTTAAAAAAAAAGACATAGCCAGGCATGGTGGCGCACACTTGTAATCCCAGTATGTGGGAGGCTGAGACAGGAGGATCACAGGTTTGAAGCCAGCCTTGGCAATTTAGTGAGACTTTCAGCAACCTAGTGAGACCCTGTTTCTATCAAATAAGAAATAAAATCGGGCTGCAGGTGTAGCTCAGAGGTAGAATGTTCCTGGGTTGGACCCTCAGTGCCACACACACACACACAAAAAAATAGACATAATATCTTTGATTGTAAAGAAGTATGTGGTTTTTAAAGCCACTTTGGGGGATATTTAAGTAAAAACGAAGGAAAGAAAAGAATTTTTTAAAAAGAAGAGTTCTGACTTAAACCTCTGAGCCTGAGGAGGCGGTCCACCTCTTTCAAAGGATGTGGCCATGGAAAGGCCTTTTTGAGGAAGGAGGGAAGGGGAGTGACGGTTTGGTGAGTAACCAGTGTCTGTCCACCTGTCCATGACCTGCAATGCCCGGAGGCAGCCTCCACAGCCTGGACTTCCTTGCTGTCCATCTCCCCAACCCAAGGCTCCCAGAGTCGGTTTCTGGCTGACAGGAGCAGGGAGGTTGGAGGTCCCTCGACAGTGGGGCTGGGAAAGTTGGTGAGAAATTTCTCACTAGTTTATTGCCCAAGTTTCTAAGGCCATCTGAATCCCAATTGTTAGGTTTCTTTCCGTTTTAGCTCCACCCATCTCTTTACCAAGCGCAAAGCCACTCTGAGTTACTGGGTTTGGGAAGTTAATATGTAGACCACAAATACCTAGAATCATTCTTTCCCCCTCTGTGGGCATCTTTTGCAACAAAGGCCACACTAGCACTATCCACACGTAGCCACATGTGGCTATTTACGTTTAATTCAAAATAACGCTATGATCCAGTTCTTCTCTGATGCTAGTCACATCTCAAATGCTTGGCAGCCACATGTAGTAAGCAGCTACCAGCCAAGAGAGAACTTTCCCATTACTGCAGAAAGTTCTATTGGAAGGTGCTGGTCTAGAGTACCACCATGCAATGTCCTGACTTGCAGGGTTTTCCTCTCGGGGAACCTGACATCCCCTTTTACAGTCTAGTTTTCTTATTCGCAGTCCCACATGGCTCCTGTTGTCATAGCCTTTAAGATATGACCTCAGAGGTCAAATCCCATTTGTTTGCAGAGTTGAAGCTCTTTTCCATGGGCATCCTCGGCCCCAAACAAACCAGAATACGTGGCTGAACACCACTTCAACATTTACCCTCCTTTCCAGTGCCAGTAAGAGAGGTTGTGTCTCTCCAGCACAGGAAAGAGGACAGATCTTACACAGTCACATCCCACTTCTATCTGCCTGCACAAGGCAGATTCAGATCTGATCCAGCAAGTGTCCCGGGACAGATTTAAAAGTTAATGTAACTCTGAAGGGTTGAAAGAAGAAGAGAAGGAGGAGGGGAAGGAGGAGGAAGAAAAAAAGTATAGACTTGTTATACAAATGGAAGATTAGAAGCAAAAGTAAATATTCCATAACTGTAAAGGAATTTCAGGTGGTAAAGTATCTCTCAACCCAAAATTAATGTACCCCAATATGCACCTGTGGAATGCTGACAAGTATGTGCTTGTCCAACAGACATCTGCAGTGTGAGCTATGTATTCAAGCAAAAGCAGAACTCAGCACAGACAACAGTATTTCACATACTGCTTCCCAAAGCAGATACATATCAGCTGTCCACAAGCCCTGGATGATAGAATGAATCTTATTAAAATGGAAAACCTCTTCTGCTGAGAAAGAGAAATCTCTTCTGCTTTGATTTTTTTTTTTACTGACTTCCTATCTATGATTTAAAAAGTGATTTTAAACATGTATAATTACAAAGAAGCAAGCATCAAAACCTTTGGCTGAAGCATTCACCTACACCTTGAACTCATCCTGCTAAAATGCAGACTGTCACAGCCTCTTCTCTAGGCAACACTGCTGAATACTGTGATTATGCCTCTCTCTCTGGGCCTGGGTACTGCAGACAGCAACTGTGGGCTGCTATCTGTGGCCCTGGGGGAATAAATCAATCAGGCCCTTTGAGACATAGACATTGTGGTATCTATTTTGGCTCTTCACAGACCTTTTGTTGTTAGTTCCTGTTTCTTAGCTGTGTTCCAAACAAGTGAGTCTGCCAGAAAGCTGAGTTACCAAGAGGTGAGATGTCATTCCATTTGCATGGTGTAAGTTGTCCATGGTATCACACCTTTTAAGGCTCAGGCCCACTCAGAGATCCAGAAGAGAGCAGTGTTCAAAAGAGAATACATAACAGAATCATTTTCATTGCTACACACACACACACACACACACACACACACACACACACACACTCATCATAATACAATGAGGAGAACATTGCAAATATCAAAAATGAAAGTTCTTAGTTCTTTTAGCTTCTTGCTTGTTCCCAAGTTTTACCACTTCTGGCTAAAAAAAAAAACTGAGATGTTAGTACAGGGAGACATGAAGAAGAAAACCGAGGCACACAAAAATATGAAGAATAGTTTAGAGAGCATATCAAAAAGCAGAGGGTGATTGGAGCCCACGAGTTCAAGACTAGCCTGGACAGCTGGCAAGACACTATCTCTAAAACAACAAGGCAGGCAGGGGCATGTGTGATAACCCCTGCACTGACATTCAAGCTGCTTCCAAAATCTACTTGCAAAGCCATTAAGATGAGATTTTAAAAAATAAAAAAGTGAAGCAAACCATGATCTAAGAACTGTTTTAGCTATTAAAGATCAAGCTATGAACCAGGGATGGTGGCACACTCATAATCCCAAAACTTGGGAAGCTGAGACAGGAGGATCACAAGTTTGAGGACAGCCTCAGCAACTTGGTGAGATTCTCAGCAATTTACCAAGACCCTAATTCAAAATATAAAATAAAATACAGCTGGGGGTGTAGCTCAGAGGTAGAATGCCCCTGGGTTCAATTCCCAATACCCGCCCTCCAAAAAGAGTCAGGCTATGGCAGGGGCTCTCAAAGTTTCACACAAATCTCTTTAACTCGCAATGCTGTTTCTTTGTTCCCTCTCCAGTATATCCCCAGAGTTCCCATATAATTCTCTTACATAAATGCTCATACGTAGTTTGGGCTCACAGTGTTGTTTGAAACTACATGAGCCCTTCCACCCAAGACATTCTCCAGATACATCTTTCTTGCCCAATTCCCACCTAGACTCCATCAGCTTTTATTTTCTTTGAATCCTAGAGGCATCTATAATCCCAGAGCCATAAGGACTATCCTTAACTGTAGACAAGCCATGTGGACAGCTCAGTGGTAGAATGCTTCCCTAGCATGAAGGAGGCCCTGGGTTTGATTCCCAGCACCACCACAAAAAAAAAAAAAAAAAAAAAAAATGTTGGGAAATATCAGCACCACAATGAAACACAACAACTTAGCTCACATCTAAACTGAGCACTGAGTTGCTGACATTCTATTTTCCAAAGACAAATAAGCTGGGTGTTGATTTTCTTTCCCTAAAAGCTGTCTTTGAGGGTCTCAATGAATAGAAATAAGTAAATTAAATATCCCAAAGAAAGCTTTCTTTACAATGGGAAAGGGAAACTTAATTTACAGTCACCACAGGGTACTAATTAAGGATAGAGAAATGATCAAACTTTTTAACTTACTTCTAAGATCACAAAACTGCTATCTTTCTTCTACTTTCAGGAGCCAAAGGGGAAGAGAAGGACATTGTAACTCCAGAAAGGCTAGAGATGAAAATAGCTCTTTCAGATAAGAATCTAAAGCTGCTAAACACCTCAAGCACCATGATTTAATTTACTCTGCTCAGGGTGGACAGGATTTTGCCAGGAAAGCCACACATCAAGTCATCAACACATTTCAGAAGACTAGAAAAATGTTTGGCCCCGTATACTTGGAGCTACAGTCTCAACCTCCATTACAGACTATTTTCTCTTTCTGCTAGCCATTTATCAAAGGAAAAATAAATGAAACACAGAACTAAGTACCTGAGAAATGTTCCAAACAAGCATTTCAAGAAAACAATAAAACATTCCATTTCGAAATGTATTAACATCTAACCTACCAGCCATTTACTCTCGCTGCCCCTCCTTCTCAACTACCAGAAAGGACGCCAACGTGGCTCTCATTCATCAACTCTGACCACGCTTTGCTGACTCTTACTTTCAAGCAAGTGAAGGTTTATTATAGAGTGAATTGTGTCCAACTAACTTTCCTCCTCAACCTCAGATAAAAGCAAGTGAACATGTATGTTAGTCCAGAAATGCTATGGTGGGTAGCAGGAACATATGAACTGTGATCCGGCTGGGCAAGAGCTACAGGTATCCACACACAGAGGCTGACAGGACCATTCCATGGGAGAGTCACAAATCTAAAATTCCAAGAGCAGGTTTGGCTCAGGATCAAATGGGAGTAGTCAAGAGCTGGAAGACCCTGTTCTGAGGATTCCTTCCCCAGCCCCGTGCTAACCAGGCCAATCTAGCAGATGGTGGCTCTCACTTAAGACTCAGTAAACAAGCCATGATGTCTCCAAATGTGGACTGATCCTGTAGAGAACATCTGCTCTCTTTGGCCAGTATGCTTCCATTTTTAGATGCCCTCCTCCACTTGGTGATGAGATAAACCATAAAGCTCCTTCTTCCCCGTATGGATGGTAGGATTATACCTGGGGGGTATGACCCTTGACTCAAGCCAGAGCAATCAGAACTTCTCCTAGAACTTCTGCTGGAATGCCATAACCAAAATGGCCCTCTTTTACCCAGGAATATAAGCTGTTTTAACTGAAAAATAACACTGTCATCATAAAGAGGCTGCCTCAGAATAAGTGCTTAGTCAAGAGAAATGGCATGAGAAAGTCCTGTGAGCATCTGGATGCAGCCACTCCTGAAGCTCACTTCACCACCCTGAACTGCAGGATAGGGGAGCAATAAATGACAGGTGTTATTAATGTTTTGAGTTGAGTTTCCATCACTTGCACTGAGTCCTAAGTAGTTTAATTTTCATATACTTTCTCCTGCTTTGCTCTCATCTTTGAAAAAAATCTTTGTCTATGTTCTCCCTGCCACATGTGGACATGTGGTTTGATCCCACCACATCTATCTTGTCTCTCCTTGAGTTTCTCCATCTATATGTTCACCCTATAATTTCTATCCTATCTCCCCACTGGTTCTGTTCCCTCTACTATGAGCTCGCTCTCGCTCTCACTCTCTCCTGTTGACCTAACATGGTTTTTCTCCCTTATTAGACTCCAATCACTGGAAGCCACATTTTTAAAGATAGTTTTCTTTACAATATAACAAACAATAGTACTTTATTAATATAGTGTCATTATTGTGCACAAGAGTTTTCTACCTTTTATTTATTAGGTCCTTAGAATTTACACTTTCAGCAAATTCTTTTTTTTTTTTTTTTTTTTTTTTTTTGGTGGTGTACTGGGGATTGAACCCAGAGGCATTCTACCTCTGAGTTACACCCTCAACCCTATTTCATTTTTTATTTTGAAATAGATTCTCACTAAATTGTGGAGGGCCTTGTAAGGTTACTGAGTCTAGCCATGAACCTGCAATCCTCCTGTCTCAGCCTCCCAAGTACTGGGACTGCAGGTGTGCACCACCACACCCAGCTTAGCAAATTCATTTTCAATCAATAAAATTGAAAATTATATCAGTTGCTCTTGGCAAATGCAAGACTGCAAATCACTGATTTTAGTTCTTTAAATAATTTTATTGGTGTGTTGTAATTATATATCATAGTGAGATTCAAAGTGGTGCATTCATACATGAACACATCCCTTGGGTTTTCCTCTGAATTAATGAGATGTTAACGTCACACGCTAATGAGATGGGTAATGATGCCTTCATGTATGGACATAACATTATCTGATCTGTTTCCTCATTCAAGCTTCCTTTTGCCCTTCCCCTCCTCCCTCCCCCAATCACTTTCCACTATTTTACTGATCTCTCTCTTCATTTATTTGAAGTCCCTTTTGATTTAAAGATGATTTTAATTACAAAGTTTGAGTTCAACACTTTCATTTAACATTACCTCATAAATGTGTCTATGTGACTAGATGCTCTTCCAGCTGTTTTTCTGGGGGGAGGAGGGGTTACTGGGATTGAACCCAGGGGCATTCTACCTCCAAGCTACACCCCCAGCCCTTTTTTATTTTTTGTTTAGAAACAAGGTCTTGCTAGGTTGCTGAGAGTCTTGCTGTGGCTGTCCTGGAACCTGTCATCCTCCTGTTTCAGCCTCCCAAGTACTGGGATTACAGGTGTGTGTCACCACACCTGGCTCATATATATTATTTTAGTGATTATATAATGTCAAGCTAATGTGTGGTGATTTTCTTAACCATTCTTCTAATATAGGCATCTAGATAACTTACTTTATAATATAAACAACACAAGGAAGAACATTTCTTTACATATAACTTTTGTTTCTTCTAAATTAATTCCCT
Organism: Graphiurus murinus; assembly: GCA_004027655.1. Classification (NCBI taxonomy): domain Eukaryota; kingdom Metazoa; phylum Chordata; class Mammalia; order Rodentia; family Gliridae; genus Graphiurus; species Graphiurus murinus. Next base: position 694 of record PVLC010020471.1, on the reverse strand, counting down.
AAGGCAAATTCCTAGAAATCAAATAAAAACTGAGTTTCATCATAAATATTTTTTCTATAGGTATAACATGATATTCCATTATAGGTTTAGTTTTTACTTGGTTATTAACAACAATTATTCTTCTTGATATATTCTTTTGCTGCTTGGATCTTCTCTTATGTGAACTCTATGTTCTTGTCTAATTTAGTTCTTAAAGTTTGCTGGTATTCTTAAATTATTTGCATGAATTCTTTATAAGTTCTAAATGATTATAACACTAAGTCTGAAAACCTGTATTCTATTTTTGTTAGTTTGAGGGGGGTTGTTCATTTGTTTTATATTAGATATTTTTACATGTGACCCAATTTGTCAATACAATCTTCTATTCCATCAACCTTTAAAAATCAGTTATTCCAGATATGAGTCCTCTGTCAGATGAGTAGCTGGCAAAGATTTTCTCCCACTCTGTGGGTTCTCTGTTGAGGTTCTTGATAGTTTCCTTCGCTGCACAGAAGCTTAGTTTATTGTAATCCCATATATTGATCTTCCTTTGGGTTGCTTGTGCTTTTGAGGTCCTGTTGAGAAAGTTTTGACCTGTGCCTATGTGTTGAAGTGTTGGACCTATGCCTTCTTCAAGTAGCTGCAAGGTCTCCGGCCTGACATCCAAGTCTCTGATCCACCTAGAATTGACTCTTGTGCAGGGTGAGAAAGTGGG